>JAPDDO010000193.1:0-105454 GCA_027422415.1 Schizothorax lantsangensis
AATTACTTAAATTACTTATTTACTTATTATTACTTAAATTTAAATGTATTATTACAATTACTTAAATTACTTATAATTACTAAAATAATAATAAGGTGTCAGAAAAGTGTAGTGTCTGCTGTGTTGTCATATCAGTGCCTGTTCTGACACTTATTATTATTATTATTATAATTATTAAGTAATACAGTGACTGATTTTTAATAATTATTGACGCATTGAGTTTATATTCTCACCCTGATGCAATTTTAACATACTCAGTGACCATGTTCATGGTCATTCTCTTAGAATTGAAGTTGTTTCTTTTGTTTAGGCTTCGACTTGGTTGTACTGTTCATTTTTAAAAAGCAACAAACACTTTAACACTTGTGTTACTACACCTGTGTGAACTGCTGAATATCAGAACCTTGTTTTGTACCATTTCCCCTGCAACTACTGTGTAACCCTTAAACACTCACACACGTGTTTGTTCTGTAAAGTTCTGAAGTGATAAAATATTTTTGATGACGTATTTTCAAACTGGAATTTAGCATGGCTCTAATTCGCTCAACAAAAAGCAAGTAGGATTTTTTTTTTTTTAATTGGCTTTTGGGTTATTGCAGAAAATAAGCTATGTGGCTAATAAACGTTTATGATTCTTAAGCCCGAGACACGCGTCGTTGCACGTCTGTTGGGCTAGTTTGTTTGTTGTGTTCCACTCGTCGGCGGGAGTTTGCCTGATTCAACATGTTGAATCCACATCGGGGCCGTCGGGGAAAGTGAGAACTCAGATTGGATGTTCAGTTTAGCGAACGAGTCAGTGCTCGAGAATTATAGCAAAAGTGATGAAAACAGGCAAATAAACGAAGGCGGCACAAACGAAGACTGTTCTAATGTTATGTGATCATTCCCAAGCATGTCAATATTTTCATAACAACATGAGCCGCTTAAAATGATTAAAGTTATCAACATTTCTAATATTCAAAATGGTAAGCAAGTGCTGCTTTGGTTACGTTTCGTATATCTGAGTTTATCTTTCGTTTTGGTTTCTCCTTTTGAATGATAAATATTTACTATTGATAGCTGCAGATATAGACGGTTAATTCCTCTCACGCAGGCACAGAACGCACATGCTAGTTTGCAGTCGGCTGTAGTCTGCGCGGTGTGTTCAAGCACAGCTTTTTGTTCAGATGCTGCCGATGCAAGGAGACAACACTGTTGGCTTTTTTCGATGCTAGTTCTTTGAAGTCGGCTTGGTGTGTCCCAGCCTTTACATGTTTTGTTCATCAAGATAATCTTCCTAAATGAACAACATTTTTTTAATTTTAAGTAAAAAGCTGAAGTTGCGTTACTTAAACATCACATTCACGAAGTTTCCGACAAACTCTTTCAATCTTTATTTAAAAGTTGGAAAGTTTTAGTTAGAATAGTTTGCAAGAACGCAATTATATACAATGAGGCTGTAAAAGCAAACTAGTGAGTACATGAGATTACCTGTTAGGTAGGATTGTGCCGATAGACGATATTATCATGTTTCGACGATAGTCAAAGATATCGCCTGTGGCTAATGCCTTTGCCGATAGCAAGACTATTATTACTGTTTTTATTATCAGGCTAGTATTATTATCTATTTAATGTAAGGGCTTATTTGTTCCATCATGTTTCTTTTTACGCGTTTTTATAGTGTTGCACATTATAACCAATCACACACAAATCCATTGATCTTATGAATGCAATGGCCAATCAGAGGTGTTCAGATGAGTAATCGCTGAAACACTGGAGTTTTGCACACGCTCGCTGACTGAATTCTGGTCTCTCCTCATAAACTACAAAGTGCAGATGTACGTGCAATGTAATTATAAGAGATCCATTCATCATACAGTGTATCATAAAGTGCATAAACTCGCGCTACACTAAAGTTAGTGATGTTCTTTGATAATGTAAATATTCTTTGCTCGTTTTCTGTAGCTGCTGCTTACTGAGGAAATGTAGCCTAAGCATTAGTAACATACAATGTTTCTATTTAATTGTTATCATGTTAAATACAAAATCAGTCATATTAAAATATTTTAGAACATCCATATACTACTTGACTAAAAAGATATAGCCTAATGTGTAGTTAATAGATTACACTAACGTTAGGTAGCTTTTAGCCTTACCCTGGAGTTTGTTCACTCTCCGGCTATGAATACAAGTAAATAATTAAATAAATTAGCACAATATTATCGTGTATCGACGATCTCACAGACTAACGTTAGGATGATATGAATATGGAGCATATCGGCCAACACCACTGTTAGGCATGATGATTATTAATGTCCCCGGCAACCTCTGTAGTCCCATTTAGCCGCTTGTTAGCAACCATCTTTTGTAATTTGATGTAATTTGTGTCATATAATTGTGAAAACATCTTGAGCTTGTTTTAACCACAGCCCTTATTTCAGGCATTTAACTAAAAACCTCTTTAAAAACCCACTGAATTCAGAACGATGCAACCAGAAGTGCTCAAATGTTTGATTTCTCGGTTTTAGGGCACATTCCTGCAGCACATTCCACTGACTTCCATTGCTTTATACTGAGCTAATGACGTTTTTAATCAGCTAACCCTAAACTGAACCCTTGTAGAAAGCATTTTTACATTTTATTCATTTTCAAGCATTTTTACATTTCATCACACTCTGGTTATATCAAAGAACTAACAAGAGCTTAGCGACTATCCTCATTCCTCAGGCTTTACCGCTTGCTTTCCCAACACAACTGAAGGAGAGAAACAGGAAGATAAAGAGCGAGGAACACCTGGGTCGCACACCCCCACGTACACAAAAAAAGAAAGACAGCTGCCTCTTTCCATATGGCAAAGTCATGGATATGACACCCGAACTGCACACGCACACACAGTATCAACACAAGCTGCTCCGCTCTCTTCTGAAAGACCTTCACTATTTCACGCCTTAAACCGAAGTGAACTGCATTACAGCAGACTAGCACGCGGTTCCACGCAGTGACACGTTGAGTTCATTTTAATAGTAGAGCTTTAAAGCCAAACTTTTGTCACTGTTGTGTCAGCTTCCTCTGCTTCCATGTAGAAATATGTATTGTGGCATTATACATATGCCAGTCGAACAGTCGTATCATTATTTTATATTTAGTGTAATAGCGGCACCTCATCCTGCCAACGCAGGCTGTCTTATCTTTCCCAAGGAGCCTCCAAACTGTCATATCCTGAAAGAAAGACGGAGGGAGGGTGGGTGAATTGTCTTAAAAATGGAGGCAGCTCTCAAAACGCTCACTGACAACTTGAGAGAGTGAGAAGGAAGGAGAGAGAGCGAGTTAAGGAGCTTTGAAAAGGATTAGGTGCAGAATTTAACTTTTTTGTAGCCAAAGATGCCTTCTCAGAGCAATTTGCCTTGAACGCTGAAACATGGTTAATCCCTTCTTAAAAGAGCATAATCCAACAACCCTGCTACCTGATCCACACTGCAGAGAGACGGAGAGCTGTGGCGCTCCACTCTACCTGAACCAACACACACTCGCTCCAAAAACACGCCGGAGGAACCCTGCACGCTTTGCCGTCTACTTAAACACTTGTTTAGAAACACGAACCTCTGACACAGAATGTCCTTACAGAGTTTTGGGTGTGCTAGAGCTGCTCCCGAGAGAAAGTGTGCCAATGAGAGCGTTTCAGGAGGAATGCAAACAAAGCCTGAGTACTGTGCAGTATACACTGCACACTGGGAAAAAAATGTGTGGAAACAAATTTAACTCGGAAATTGCTAGTAAATCTCATACAATTACTAAGAAACGTCAACTAACAATGAATTAAACATTAACAATTAAACATTTTCTTGTAAAATGCACTTGAAATAATCTTTGTTTTAAATTTTAACTTTGTAAAATAATTTTTACGGTGTATGAAACATTTCTTACTGAAAAATTGTAGTGATTTTGGTAAGCTAGATCTCTTTTGTACCTTTTTCTACCAATATTGTGCAGCAACTGTTAAACACTCTCACACACAGTTGTTCTATAGAGTGCAGTGGTGTGCCTTTTTTTATCAAATGTCCCAGCAAAGATGGCAAAAGTACACACATCCTTTACTCAAGTAGAAGTATAGATACTCGTGTTTAAAAATACTCTGGTAAAAGTAGAAGTACTGACTACACTTGTTTACTCAAGTTAAAGTAAAGAAATATGGGCTCTGACATGTACTTAAGTAAAAAGTACCCATTACTACTACCTGTTTTAGTGTCACGCTGGTAACTGGACCTCACGTCATATTGACACATTAATACAAAATAACTTACATTTAATATATAATATTACATTTAATATTGTTAGCTAATGAATATATTATGACTGAACAACCACCATGTAGAACAGGACAGGACTGGGACAAAATTTCAGGCAAGGAAATCTCACACTCATCCAGGCCATCCCATACACCCACAACAAATTCTGAAACCACGGATAACCCTATTTTTATTTTTTTGTATGTCCATCACATTTAAAAAAAAAAAAAGGTTTAAAACCTTAGGCTGGGGGTTCTCTATTGAACTGCACCTTCACTTCCATTTTCCTTTTCAGTCTCTTCATTTTCCATTATATCTCTCTACATTTCACTTTGTTTACTTTTTTCACAAATTTTCTTGTACCTGTAACTTTTCCCATCAGCCATCTACTGTTATGAACAGAACTGTCTCCACCTTGTTGCAAAACAACCACCTCATTGTATTCTGTTTGCAATAACATAACTTTATTTTAGTTCAATTTAAAGTATCACATTATGACCATGTGTTGTTGTTCTATCTTATAATGACTTAAATACTATAGATTTAACAAAACTATACTTTCTAAATTGCCTAAATGTCAAAATTAGTACAATAATAATTACATCATGACAATATATTTAAAGAAAAATTCTAATACTGTACATGTTATTGCATTATCATGAGTCATATCAAAACCATGGTTAATTTGTTGTTACCATGGTTTAACTAGTAACCATGGTTTTTGGTTTGAATTTTTGTAAGGGTTGTGTTGTTATCTGCCGAGCTCCCTCTCCTCTAAACGTATTATAAAAATATGTTTTATAACATTTGTCTGCTAAATTACTACTGTAACTTTACAGTAGATAATAATGATGTTCTTTATCATAAAGTATTTTGAGTGATGATAGTAATTTAGTTTAGTTCAGTTTACAGTAGATTACTATTTACAAATGAAACTGACCTGCACTTGAAGTCCTGAACAGGTCAGTAGTTTTTCCTCTCTGATCCACTCCATTCTCGAGTCTCTTGCATTGATTACTCCGATAGAAACCTTTTGGTGGAGACGCGGAGCACGCGCGTGAGCCGAATCGCGTTCCCAGTCAAGACTAAATGATTCATGATGTATTATAGATTTGTTATTGAATGGTGATCCATTAAAACTAAAGTAATGGTTTGAAAATGTAAGAAGTAGAAAGTACAGATATTTGTGTAAAAATGTAAGGAGTAAAAGTAAAAAGTAGTCAGAAAAATAAATAGTGAAGTAAAGTACAGATACCAGAAAAATCTACTTAAGTACAGTAACAAAGTATTTGTACTTCGTTACTTCCCATCTCGATGTCCCAGTCACATTTTGTCAGTTGAATAAACATTACTTACACATCAGAAAGAAAAAATATATATATTTCATATATTTATATTAACAATGTAATCAATATTCTGTTTAGTTAGTGTTTAAGTTTTTAAGTGTTTTTAAGCATTTTAAATTTAGTCCAAAATAATATCTCAAGGCAGTAACAATTTAAGCAATGTATTTTATTTGTGAGCTTATGTTCAGCTATTCTTTTTAATAGTTAACTTTTTAACTATTTTTGAATTTTTCATATCATCAGTCATCAAAGATCTGTAAATATTGGTCACAGACATGGATATTTACTTTAAATTTCACCAAGTTTATTACTCACTAAAAACTCCCACAGGTCATGTTTTTCAGGTCATTTCAAGTATTATTTTGATGTAACAAATTGGTTATATCGTAGTGTGTCAGTTGTTTACTTAATTTTTAAATCAGTCTTCCCAGTAACACCATTATATTGTTCATTCAGAATGGTTTGTGAAAGTGGAACACGCACAAACACGAGGTGGGATTAATTGCATGAACCAGTCACAGACAAACATAACCAGTCATATCCAATCATATCGAAATGAAGGCATTGCCTCCTCTCATGTGACTTCCCCCGATTCATTCTCAATTACCCCCCACCAAACTTACGGCACACTTTAGGAGGTCTGTTAAAACTCTGTGGGCTCAGGGGAGGCGAGAAAGACATGGACTCCTGCTGTAACGTCACCTGCTGGTGTTGCTGTTGGACAATGTTTCTTTAGAAAAACGAGTGTTTTATAAAAAACTAAAATATTATATTTTGTATTATTGGCATTGTTTTATTTTTGTACTGTTTTTTTATATATTTTGAGGAGGCACTGCCCCCTCCTGCTTGCCTTGAAACAAGTTAGCATCCCTCGATGAAAAGCCAATAGGATTTGCTTTTGGATTATTGCAGAAAAGGTTTGTGATCAACAAAAGTTTGATTCTTACATGATTTGTTCATAATGAAAAACTTTACTTAAATGATCACAAGTCTAGACTAAATGCAATCTCCAGAAGCTGAAGTTAGCCTATAAATAAACTACACCATGCTGCATGACTTCAGAATCACATTTATTAAGCTTACAGTATACACTGTGTGCATAATTTTTAAATAGTAAATACATCAGTAGGCATTATACCACACTAAACATTAGTCTGTTGCGTTGTGTGTGTTAATTCAGTATGTGGAATCCATTTATTAAAATGTGCATTTGTAATCCACTTATGCTAAAATATCTGTTTTGAGTTTGGGAACTAAGAAAGAAAATTCAAAATAGTCAAGCATCATGTTATATCTGCAGCACGGTCTGTGAATCATTGACTAGTTGGGCAGCTGCCATTGGTTTTGGATACAGCAGGTCTAGGTCACTCTTGTTGAGATATAGGCTAGATCTAGTGTATTTCTGGGTTGAAAGTAAAGTGTGTGTGTGACATTGATATGTATCTGTGATTTAAAAGTCTGAACAGATAAAATCTGTCAATACCAAGACTCAACGATGTTCAGAGATTGTTTGTTCAGTATTAACTGTCTAATAACATATGTCTTTGTGTTTTGACAGGCAGTTGTATTTATTTGTAGAGCGTGCTACTGTTCTATTTACAGTTATTACTAATGTTTTTAGAATGACATTTATAATGGTAAAGTTTGTTTTAAATAAATGCTGTTCTTTTTAACTTTGTTTACCAAAAAATACTGAAACAATTTATCAGTTTCCACTAAAATACTAAGCCGCACAACATTGATAACTGAGAAATGTTTATTGAGCATCAAAAAAATTGTATACTACAATGATTTTTGAAACCTCATATGACACTGAAGACTGGAGTAATGGCTACTGAAAATTAAGCTTTGCCATCACAGGAATAAATTACATTGGTAACACTTTATTTCGATAGTCCACGTTAGACATTCTGCTAACAGAAATAACTTTGCAGCTACATGTCAACTAGCAGTCATTAGAGTATTAGTAGACTGTCTGCTTAATAACTTCTAACTTCTGATAACTTCTTTTATTTTGATGGGTCCTCAACACACAACATGCTGCCTATTAGAAACTTTGCAAATATATATCAACTTATTCTACTAACCCTAAACCTACCCTAACAGTCTACTCTGAGATTTAGTAGACATGTAGTTGCAAATTAATGAGAATTAGTTGACATGTAGTTGCAAAGTTACTTATAGTTAGTAGAATGTCTAAAGTGGATTATCAAAATAAAGTGCAACCATTAAATTTTTTTTAATATAGAAAAGTTATTTTAATTTGTAATAGTATTTTTTGTTGTCTTTGTTAATTTTTATTTATTTTATAATTTAGCCTTGGTAAGCATAAGTTATTTTAAAAACCTTTAAAAAAAATGTACATTCCTTAAACTTTTGAATGGCAGTGTATATCTCTTTTAACTGTTTTATGTTTTACTATTTATTTATATTTATTATATACAGTATGTTGTGTATCATTATATAGTATATACTTTATACATACTTTATTGTTTATCTATGTCTGTTACTGATTTATATTGAACTATTTTACTTTTGCTTTTATACATGAAAGGATTTGTGAAATTGGATTTATAGAATTATTGCAAAGAAAAGTATAAATCAAGAAATGATTGAATATATTTCTAGCATTCAGAGGGTGAAATGCAATGTAAAACAGCACTTTTCTGACACCAGGTTCAATATTTCAATTTCCACATAATTTTTATGCACTCTGCATTGTTGGAAAGAACTTTCTCAATTACAACTGCAAGTGTCAGGAAATCTACAGTTTCTGTATCCTTTATAGTTTCGTTTTTTCTCTCTATTTATGTGAATTTTCCTTTCTTTGTTGCTCTCATTCTACGTTTCTGTTTGCAACCTGAGGAGCATTGCACGCTGTGTTTGCCACCCACTCTTCACTGCCTGTGGACTCACAGAGAGAGAGAGAGAGAGAGAGAGAGTGAGCGAGCTGTGTGTTTTATTTGGGAGGAGTGGCTGCTTTAGCTCTCTCCTCTCTCATTACAGGACACTGGGAATGCTGCAGCGGCCACACTCAGCAGCCCTTTCACAGTTTGGACATGAAACAAATACTGTCTACTCCTACACAAGTGTTTGCTGGCTCTTCAGGAGTCCATCCTATAGCTACCTTTCTATTTCACCTCTAGAAACCTTTGTTACGGTCCTGGTACGGTTACTATTATCTTTTTTTTTATCTTATTCCTACCTATATTTAAATATATGCTCCTGTGTTATGTATCATATTTTAGTTTTATTTATTTTTTTGCACTGTCCAGTGAGCGGACCTGTCCTGACCTTCATTTCACTACTGATTATACCCTGTATGATTGTGTATGTGACAAATAAACATGAACCTTGAACCTTGGCCCTTGATGCAGTTCTATGTTGATGTGATTGATGGCACGTTGAGTGAAGCCAGCTAGTTCCCCTGACTCACATTTGTTTTTTCCCGCCGCCCCTTCTGTCCCGTTACCATGGGTTACTCAATACTAATAGTGCATCACGATTGTTAGTGCATTTTATAACGTTTATGGACAGTTTGATTGAAGCCAGCTTTCCTATCAGGCACTGCAGCAGTCACCTATCAGAGAGGACCCATTGTCCCCCAGGCGGTGATAAGGATTCTTCAGGCTGACGATGTGGAGTTTGGGGCTTTATCTGTTGGCGGCACTATGTTTGTCTAAACGAATGAGACGTAATGGAAGGGTTGGACTGACACGGAGAGAATGTACTCAGCATGAGCTCTCTGCTCCAGCAGGTGTGGGCGTTTGGATCTTATTGTTTTATGTAGGTACATTACAGAGTATCTGTCTGTTTTGTGGCGGCAACAGTTATGCTTGGCCTGAAAGCTGTAAATAATACAAGGGTTATTGGGTTCTTATCTTTAATTTTAAAAAATATATATATATTTATTTATTTTCTTGTCAAATTTAACCTCAACCTTTACAGATCTAGAAACCCACCACCAAAATCTCAGGTTCCCCAGAGACCCTTGATTTTTTTTTTTTTTTTTTACTTTCATTAAAAACAATAACCAACAGTATTACATATTAACCCTTTAAAGCCTGACATATGAAATTAAAGTCGGAAAAAATCAAACCTTTATTAAACCTTTGGACATTTTTTTTTTTTTGCTTTTTACGTTAGACTTTTATGGCTCACATAGTGCAATATAGGAGAACAAAAAAACTGGTTGGTGCAGTTGCTGGTATTTATATGGCCAAAAGTAAGATGAAATTCTGATAGCGTGTAATGTAAATCAGTGAGATATTTATAACAGTATAGCAGACTACTTACATAATGCATAATTATCAGTTGTCACTAATTTAGATGCGTTAGAAAGTTATGTATCAAGTATGATACAGTAGGCTTTATAGGGTTAAGCTTAAAATATAATGTTGATTTTAAATAATTAAAATTATTGAATGGTTTACATTAGAAGTAAATTCTATACATCTTATTAATCTTCACTGAAATTTTGCAGTATTTCACACACCCCTAGGTGTCAATGGAAAATTTCAGGGGTATGTTATGAATTGTTAAAGGTGCAGTAAAGTAGTATTTTGGGTTAACTATAACATGATTTGTTGACCACATCTGTGGCATGTTAGCGATTACCACAGAAAATAATTTTTCGCTCAGATTGTAAAAAGAATGGAAAGTTTGTCACAGTAATGCACTTACAATGAAAGCCAAGGCATGCAGTGGTCTTGTTTTTATTTTATAAGTACATGAACATCCTTGTGTGGGGTTTGATCACACCTGGTGTTCAGTGTACAAGTGTGGAAGCAGTTTCCACCCTAACTATTTAGGTGCTGCAAGCAATTATTTCAGAACGCCATACATAAAATGTATATGTTTCCTGACAGATAAATGGCTAAAAAGAATCAGAAACACTCTCTGCCTGTCAGTCATTATGCACATTGGATTTGCTGAAGTCAGGATGGCTGACCTCTTGGGAGGGCTTTGGTGTTTGATTTAGGGGATGTTGTTGTCTGATTTGCTATATCTAGCTTGAAATTAACTTTCAGTACCTGATGAAGAACCAGAAGTAAAATCTCAAAATATTTTGCAGAATTGGATCACAGAAGAAACTTCTGGAAGTAAAAATCTCATTCAGTTTCACCATAGAGACATCTTTAAAGGGGACATCAGATGCCCATTTTCCACAAGTTGGTATGATTCTTTAGGGTCTTCATGAAATGTCTGCAACGTACTTAGGTTAACCTTTAAAGACCTAGAACATTTTTGGGGCACCTGACACCTGCACTTTTCTTTATTCTTTTAAGACCTATTCTAGCAGTCAGCATCAAGTGCCATATATCATTATAAACAGGAGAAGTTTCAGTCCAGCTAATTTAAAGTCCCAATTTTCCTTTTGTTTTCTCTAAGAATGAATGAATTTCCAGAATTTTAAGAAAAACGCAAGCAACAATTGGGTGTTTTTTACTGTGTACTTCCACTTCCAAATTAAATTTTGTCTACATATAACAATCCCCAAGCAAATTATAGGTTAAACGTACCTATTGAGCTCACATACCCATTAAGCACACTTCCATTTTTGAAATCAGATTATAAAAAGAAAAAATAATTTATTATCCTACTTGATGTCTTAACCAAATGATATGTTTGTTACTATATACCTCCTATAATTTCAAGTCAATCAGATCATTGCACACTGAGATATGTTTGTCCATGTGTTCACACTGTCTGGTGGCCATTTTGAAAGCTGTCTAAAAACTTTCACCAAAAGAGGAGCCCCTTAAATGTGTGTTTTTTAGATGTTTAAACCTTTATTTTGGGTAAGTTTCACTACTTGTTGTAAAATTAAGAAATTTATGTTCAGACTTTTGCATATTATAACCTGGAACTTGGATGTGGGAAATAATTACATTAGATCCAAAAGATAGTTTTAGCAACACAACGCAGATGCTACAGAACACAGTTAGCTGACTAGCTGTTAGTGTGCTACGCTAACATATTACTTCACAGGCATTACTGGCTTGTACTTTTACATTCATAATATTATAAATTGACAGTTTATTGCTGGTCTGTGGTTTTACAGTGCTGTAATTTTAAAAGATTTCATATTATTTTAAGGTGATCTTAAAGGGTGCACTACTATGAAAATCACACAGCTTCAGTGTGACATCAATAAGAAAAAGTATAATTTCATAGATATTGTTAATAATAGTTGTTCATATTAAAATATGTATGAACTTAATACATGACATAGACTATTTATTTAGCAAAATCCTGTCATTTTAATAAATATTACATGAAATGTATTAAAAATTGTTGCTGCTCAGTGTGCTCTCTTTAAGCTCTTCCACATTGAACGTCTATGTAAATACTTCATAAACAGACTTTAAATGTTAACTGATGGTTATCACTTTAATTTAAGTTAATCGATTTTCTATGGATTCTGTCAACTCAAATCTGCAGACTGGCTCTGATCAGACTGACTCTGATCTTTGGCAACTAGCATCAACTTCTCCAGACTGTAAATCTGTGGAAAATCGGAGCAAAAATCATGTAGTGTATTCCAGCCATAAGAGACTATAGATAAGTTGATATCCATTTTAAAAAGAGATTTCATAATGAGGCTAGTTTCTGTGTAGTTTCTGAAAATGTTGTATTGATTTGTTTTATTTGATTTTGAATGTGTTACTTAGCTGAACGTGGACTAGTATAGATGTTGCAATGTGCTTAGATGACACTTCACTATGAATATACAGTATAACTGATCGACTTGAATACCTTGTTTCTTGATTTTAATGTTCAGTTTTTTTTTGTGATTGACTTTGTACCTTCAAAAAATATATATTTTTACAATTATTCTTTAAAGATTTTCCTTAAAATAAACAAGATTTTTTAATAAACATGATGTGAGCCTAATGGGAACAGGGGTGTGATTAAAGGGTACAAAAATGTACCCATTAAGCACAGCCGGACTTTTTTAATTTAATGATGTATATCTTAATTGAAATGCTTTTGTCATTTAAAATAAAATTTAATATTTTTTTGTGAGAGATTAATATTTTAACATAACTTTTTGTACTACAACCAATATCTTGTGCACTAAAAATGTCTCAATGTAGATTTTGGTGAGCTTAATAGGTACGTTTACCCTAGCCATTTATTACAATATTGTTATAAGCGATTTTCAGTGAAAAAACAGGTCTATATAGTTTACTAACAATATAGATGTGTCAATATCTATATAAAAAACGTTTAGGGAGTAAAGAAAATGGAATCAGTGTTATATAATAACAAAACACAGTAAAAAGTGACTTTTTTCAGAGAAATATATTTTCAATCTGAGTATGAACAACAACAAACACAAACCGTGCCGCTAATAGTGAAAACAATTGCACAAATTCTTCTGCAACAAATATACAAGCAGTGCAAATTATTCACAAACTACACACAAAATGAGTGAGAAATATACAGTGCAACAGAAAAAATAGTGATTCATAAATGATCTTTATGAACTATATAATTCTTGTTTACATAATATAAATGGATCGATCCGCTGGCTGTACTCTGCCTCGGAATCGATTTTACCGGGACATCGCCTAGCGACGCGAAGACATGAATTCCAGTTCTTTATCAGATATGTACCGCTGTTTCATCCTTGTTTTTGGTTTGTTTTATGTCAAAGTACTCATTTGTGTGTTTTTCTATGCTTTTTCAGAGAGTTCTCTCATGCAAATGTGTTATTTTGTGTTTGTTTTCATGCACGCACGACTTTCACTTTGCGTTTGTTCAAATTTCCAATGAAACATCATAAATGGTGGTTCAAAAGACCAAAACATATGTTTATTGGTTAAATATGGGACAGTTTGAACCAATCTGGGCACGGGGGTGGGACTAAGCGTCAACAATCGTTCCTGTTTTGCTCAGAGGGACGACATGCATTGGTTTCTTCTGACGAATCAATGTTGTCAAAATGTGATGACGTAATCACGTACGCTACAGAGCCTCTGAATATCCAAACGAGACAAATGGCGGAGAATCTCTGCTTTACAACACGTTTTAAAGCATTCATATAGGATTAGCGGTTCAAAAGTTCTGAAACATTTAAGAACAATAGTTATTTTTAGCCGCGGGCGGCTGTCTTGGTCTTTGAGGGTTAAAATTCTTCAAAGGTTGTGTAAAAGTCCATCAGTGGTCGTGGGCGGGGCCTGGGCAGTATGACGTCATACTGCTCAGAAAATCAAAACTGCTTGATAATTGAGACTGTAGGTTTTTTTGGGGGATTAAAAAGGGAGTGAATGGATTTTTATCTTTGTAGGGTGGTTGTGTCCACACACTGCTAAGACACATTTATATGTAAACTTTTTGCGTCCGATTTCCGCTTTAACAATAACATATAATCCTTTAAAGGCATTCCTACATGAGTGCTGATATTAAGAAATGGTATATGATTCTATTGAAAAGATGTCATCTGATTCACATGTATAAAAGCCACACTTTTTCTGAAAGAAGTCTCCTATGCTCATCAAGGCTGCATTTATTTGATCAAATTATTTGTTTGATTGAATCATTCTAAATTGCTGCTCAAAAACTTTTTCTTTTTTTTATCAAGATACTTTTTTCAGGGTTTGATAAATAGAAAGTTCAAACGTACATATTTGCATGTATTTGAAATCGAAATCTTTTGTAATTTTCTAAATGACTTGTTGTTTTTGATTAAATTAATGAATCTTAGCTGAAAAAAATAATTAATTTCTTTCAAAAAATAAATATTACTGGTCACAGGGGCACTGTAAGGAGGGGAAGGTTAGGATGATTCTAAGGGCCCAACGATGGAGGGGAGGGGAGGGGAGGGGGCAAGGAGGAAACGCGATTTCTACCGAGGGGGGGCCCCTCGGTAGAAACGATTTACCAAGATGAACTCTGAATGTGATCTGTACAGGGGGGACAACCCCCCCAGACCGCGATCGCGATTTCTACCGATGGGGGGCCCTAGTGGATATGCCGTCCAGGGGGCCCAGAAAACGTAGCGGCGCCCCTGACTGGCTGCCCCTTTTGTATATTATCAAAATATTGATAATATACAAAATATATTAAATATTGTATATTTTGTATATTATCAATATTTTGCAGTCAATGTATGCTACAATTCAGTGGTTAATGGCTTAATTCATTGTGCTTCTGTCTTTCCCAGTTTTAAAATGCTTTTTATACTTCACTTATTGTGATCATCTGATTCATTTTGAAGCTGGATGGTTTGGTTCGGTTCATTTCGTAGAAGTCTTTATTTCTTATTTTTTTCCATTGAGAAAATGAATAGAAAAAATATTTCCAGAACCAAGGCTGCAAAAATTGAGTGTTCACTCTTGTGTCTTTGTCTGTATATGTGGCTTTTTCTGCCTGTCTGTGCCGTCATATAATATCATTATTTCCCAAGCTGCCTGGCTTTCACCTGCACACACACACACCACACACACGCTCTCACCTCCTAGCCAGTGGAGCTCAACGAAGCCAGAGATAATTCACTTTGCACACTAACTTTCAATTTGGTCCCTGCTCCCTCCATCTCCCTCCTGCGAAACGCGCTGCTCTGCCTATCACAGACCCCGCTGCTTCAAGGCGGAATTGAATCATTCACTTACTTTGTGTGTATGCACTGCTCGACATTGTGGCATGTTATGGCAAAGCTTCAGCACTCTGGCCTAGATACCAAAGATGAGAGCGATCCTCAAGCGCACCCAATCCCCCCCTCCTTTCCACCATTTTCTTCTTCTCCCCCCTCGTTCACTTTTCTTTCTCTCAACATGAATTGGCTTTTCTCTGATAGATAAATGACTCTATTATGCCCAATTGAATCAATTCATTAGTGGTAATGGATCGTTTCTGCCCATTTCCATTGAAACGGAGGGAGTGAGAGAAGAGGATACTGCAGGTACAGTCTGGATGTGGGAGATGGAGGGTAGAGATGGGAGATCTGCTACTGTTTCGTCGTCCTCTGTGTGTGTGTGTGTGTGTGTGTGTGTGTGTGTGTGTGTATGTGTGTGTGTGTGTGTGTGTGTATGTGTGTGTAGATGAAGAATAGAACATATCAATACTGAGGAAAATAAGGACTCTCTTTTTCTCACTGTCACAGTTTCCTCTTTTTTTTTTTTTTCTTTTCTTTCTTCTCAGGAATTTCTGTCAGGGCTTTTCAAGCATTCTTTACCAAGGACCCCCAAATACGATGATCTCCTTTCGAGGGACCACTTTATTCAAAAGCGAAGGCTTTATATTTTTTATCTAATACAAACCTATTTATTGTGTGTGGAAAATGGTGAGAATGACTTTAAAACTGACATTGTCATCAGAACTGGCTTTTATTTGTACTAAAGCCAAACGTATGACTTATTCAAATACTTTCTGGAAAAAGTTTACTTTTTTAAGTTAACAGTATGTCTTTTGAAAGTAATAACATTTTTATTATGAATGATGATTATTATTATTATTATTATTATTATTATACCTGATCCGACCCATACATTTACTTTTGTTGGTATTTATTAGTACTACGAATAATAATAATCATCATCATCATCATCATCATCATCATCATTATTATTATTAAATAATAATAGTAATAATAATAATTATTATTATTAATGTTATTATTATGGGGTAACATTACATTAATTTAAAGAAAACATTTTCTAGACAGTGTTTTAATTTGTTTTGCCTTATTATTATTATTATTATTATTATTATTATTGAGTGAAAAAATACTATATATATATGATATATAATTATTATTACTTAAAAAAAATTTGTTGAATATTCTGGATCATTTAGATGTGACTACATAAAGCATATTCTAGGTTGACTGGCATATTTTAGGTCAATGTATCATCCCCAGTGACAACCCTGATGTATATCACATGCTAATCTTTGTCTCTTATTAATATCACTCCTGATAAGTGCTAATAAATTATCTTTATTTATCCTTTAATTAGCAGCTAGCAATTAGCCTTTCATATTATTAATTAGCATTTAGCAATGCAGTGCATGGCATTATCACATGTTTTCAGGTGTATAGTAACACGGTTGCCTTTCTGTAACTCATCCATGCATTAAACTTCTCATCCCATTGTAAAAAATACACCATGACAAATACTAAATCTGTCAATGTAATGAATTAGCCAAATTATTTTGCACTTCACTGTGTTTTGTGTCACCAGATAAAAGAGGAAAACACAGCGATATTTTCAACCCCCATCCTCTTGTCTAGCCATCTATCAGAAACCACTGCCGCCCACTGCACTGATGGTGTCATTTCAACCGCGCTCACAAGCACGGACAGATACACAAAGAGCGTAACCCTGTGTCTGTTTCCCCTCTCATCCTCTCTGTCTCATTCCCTCCATCGTCAACAACCGTAACCAGCATATCACTCGCTTTAGCCCGTAATGAAATAACCCCGTTTTGCCCCACTCCCCCTTCCAGACGCCCGCCGCCACTCCAGGCCAGCCCCTGGCTGCGCTGCCCCCTCTCGACACCTCTTCCCAGGGCTGATGGAGCTCTTTGTTTGCCTGTGTGTGTGGTGGGCTGGAGCGGACCGATAAGGAAGGCAAAGGGGAGCGAGATAGCTCTCCAAAGGGGAGCGATAACACAGAGAGGTGAAGAAAGTGAAGGAAGAGAGAGTGAAAGGAAGAGATGGGACAGTGGTGTTATGCGATGAGTGAGTCGCACGCTGGGGGAATGTCAAGATGCTGGACATGGTCCGTATGGGTTTGTTATGCCATATTGAGAGGGAGGGAGGGAGAAAAAGGTGAAGTGAAAGACCGAATACCAATTACAGGTCCGGAATCCGCCCTCCTTTACATTTCAGCAGCGTTCACTGATCCTTGGAGAGCTTTGAGTAATGTGATAAATTCACTAGTGAAATTGTAAGTGGTGCAGTGTGTATAGAGACCGTATTGGGGAAGTTACTTGGAAATTATGATTAGCTTGTGCTTAGGCTAGTTATGGTTATAGATTTCAGTTACAGCCAGGCTACACTTTGAAAAGATATTAAATAATAACGAAAACTAATCTTTGATTTACTCTTGTAGCAAATTTAGCAAAATTTGTTTGTTTGTTTGTTTGATTGAATGATTATAATATATATATATATAAGTAGCTGTGTACATTACAAACTGTAAGTACAGGCTGTTCCATAACTTAGTTACATGGCAAGTACATTTTGTTTCATGTAAGTACAACGGATACTACGAAGTACTAAAGCCCAATTTATACTTCTGCGTCGAACCTACGCCGTAGCATACGCAGAGACGCACAGGCCTGCGCCATAACCTGCGCCGTACCTGACGTGCACCTCTCCAAAAATCTAACAACGCGTCAATTCTACGTGGACCACAAGCGCTGTGATTGGTATGCTAGAACCCCTCCCTCTGTATGTTCTTGAGTTTTGTGTGCGTTTATGAGCACTGTAATATAGTTTGTTACACCTTCTTATTTAAAATAAAACAAAGCAAAGAACAAGTGTCTTATCATTTATTATACTACATAGCATTATACATCACTAGTTGTCCGCGACAAACAATGTTGATCTGCCGTGGTACACGTCCTTGTGGAGAAAAAAAAAAAAAAAGAATAGTTTGAAGGCACTAACACAAAAAAAAAACAGCTGTGTCCAGTATTAAAGCGGTGTTTAGACGAGCTCAGCTATATCAAGAAGAAAAAGAGATCTAGAAAGAATTGGAGAGTGATGAACAGTGTAACAGATTGTAAATGGGCATTTGAGGGGTGTGTGTGTGAGAGAGAGAGAGAGCGCGCGAATGTCTAATCCAGTGGCAGTCTCTGGTTTGGGGTCACTGCGGAGTGACTAGGCTTGAAATTGTCCCTCCACGCTGCTAAGCCCTGCCTATGAACTGGGATGTATGTGTGCATGTGTGTGTCCCTGTAAGCTGGTGGGAGGGCTAAATCAAGAGTCAGAGGATGGGTACTGCATTCGTGGAAGAAAAGCCACACTTCCTAGAGAGAGACGTGTGTCCAGATAGAGAGAAGCAATACAGCTTCTTCTCACAGGGTATCTGATTCTCGATTGGTCATAAGGATTTAATTTAATTTTATTTTATTTGCTATTTTAAAGTAGTCTCTTTTAATTGTTCATTTACATTCAAAATGTTAGGGAATATTTGCAAGATCGGGATTCATTGGCAGTTTTATTTTATTTTTTTGGACCACTACAATGACGTTTCCCCTTAGTGTGACGTAAAATCTGCGCTATATGTGCTGACGTATCCAAAGTCAGATATATTGTAAGAACACCGAATCCCCATTTAAGCCTGTCCTCAAGGTGTTCTGTTATTTATTTTTGCTGCTCATATGTCATCTGCCATCTTCTGTCAACCCTGATCTTTCTTTCCTCACCATTTTAACAAGAGACCATTTTAAACCCCCATTTTTCTCAATCACTCACTTGGGATTTGCAGCTTGCAATGAAGAACGCCATCTTTGTGCCCGCTGCGGCGGTAAGGATTCTAAAATAGGAGGCACAGAGGGCATGCAGGAATTCTAAACCGGATCTCATTTGGGAACGTCATGGCCTGCGGACCCCGGGAGGAGTCAAAAGACAAAAAACTGGCGTTCCCGGGAGGACGATCCTGCTGCGAAGAGGGCCATTTATCACTGGTGCGACCAGCTTCGGTTTCACTGTCAAGGGGAGGGAATTTGCTGCCTACCTGCCGCTGGCAGCATCTGTGGTGTGTGATTGAGGCCCCGACCGCCTTCCGCCACTGTTTCATTTGTTTCAGCCATAAACACCTTCACCTCCACAGCCTCATTAGCGTCCCCAGCCCTTACTGGTTATTTTATAGTCCGCACTCAGTTGAGACATCGGTCGTGATGTGATCATTTATTTGTTTTTGTTCGCTTTAACCTTGACGAGGAGAAGTGCGGGATGGTGTGTGTTTGCATGGGTCTTTGTGAGGTGAGACCTTGCATTGTCGGGGCTGTTAAAGGCAATCTTGGTAGTTCTGGTCATAAATCAGTGTGGATGAAAGGGAAGGAGACTCTATTGCTTCATCGACACCATTAGAGTTAAGGTTGGATATGGAGACGTCAGGCCGCTTCACACCTGAGAGTGGGTGGCAAATGGAAACACACTGGCCAAGACGAGATGGTTTGTCCTAAACTAGTTGAAAAGGATCCATTTTGGCTATATGCTATTGGAATAAGTAACATTTTAATGGACTATTTCCCTCTCATTTCAGCTTTGCAAAATTAAAGCATTCGTATATGAAAAAGCAGTTAAGACGAGTATCTATTACATGCAGTAATACATATAAGTATCTATTGCATGCTGTAGTCACCCACCCACTTTTTTGAACACTGTTTTTCCTATAGGGATAAAAAAAAAAACTTTATTAAAGGAGCATAAGCCATAAACCAAACCAACCAGCTATGAGGTGAATCATAACATTACAAACTTTTATTTGAAGCAAAAAAGTATTTGAAAATCAGACAAAGACAAAGGTACAAGACTGTGAACTATAATCAAATGAAGCATTGCCAATGACAATCAGTTTGGACAAATAGAGAATTATAAAACTATTCTCTTAAAGTTGTTTATTATATCTATAGAAACCATATATTTAAAGTTTGTTGCAAAATATGCATATATTTTATATTTGACAGCCTTGTCACTAGATTACGTTGTTTGCTGTGCTCTATGATTGGTGGAATTTCAACTTCAACTGTTTAACACAATTATTTTAAAACTAAGTTGAAATAATGTGAGCAGATGGCTTCAACATAAGCATATACCATCGAGTAACAACCTTGGAGCTCACAATCGGTCCGTCTTTAAATGTTTATAAGTTATCATTAAAAATCTATTTCACAGTGGAGAATATGAATAGGCTTTTTACTTCTGGAACCCTACTGTTGCATTCTGTAAACTGAAGTGGAGGCCTTGATCAGAGACCATCCTGAACAGCTGTTTACAGTGCTCAATCCACAAACAAACCATCTCCAAATTATATGTGCATCACAGGAGACCTTTAAGCTAATCTAGGCATACTTTACTTTTACAGCAGTGATACCTTGAAGTGTATGGTATTCAAGATTATTTTTATCCAATATCTTGAAACTGCAACAATAATCTTGGCTTCCTCCACCAATACCTAATCTCCATATTTGATTGAAAATATGTAGATTAGGTACTTGGCCTCTTCACCAAAGCCACTTCAGACCTGTTACCTCCTCACGTGCACCACCTAAGTTTATCAGGTAAAGGAGAAAATCAAATCAAGCCGTGTGTTGTGCTTCATGTACCACAGCTCAAAGTGGATAATCTCTCACTCTGCATTTTACTGTTTCTTCGTCTGAATAAACGCACAGAGGTTAAGGAGCTGCATTCCAGCAGTGAGAAGGAGGTGTGTGGCTTGAGGAGGATCAGTCCTCCCTCAAAGCTCGGCCCTCGCTCTGGCTCTGCCTCAGGAATGCCAGGCATTCTCTCAGCCCCTCTGATGTCTGGTGTGTGTCGAGAAGAGATCATCAGTGAGGGAAGCTGGTTTTAGGTCTGGAGCAGGACAAATGAAAACAATTTCCTTATTCAGGTTGTGAGAGAGACTATGGTGATATTTGCAGCAGAAATAGAAGAGAATTCACAGAGGTGGTCTGGGGTTCATATACCTTGGGGACAGTTTATAGGATTTCACTTTGTCCATATATTATAAAAGGAATAGTTCACCCCAAAATGGAAATTGGTCATTATTTAATCACCTTCATATCATTCCAAAACTGTATGACTTTCTTTCTTTTGGAATATACAGGTTTGGAATGATATGAGGGTGAGTAAATGATGACAGTTTTCATTTTTAGGTGAACTACTCCTTTATGCTCCACCCTGTTAGTTGTTTGTAAAATCTCTTTAACAAAAACCAGTTCCTGATGACATCATCATCTAAGTGGCATTATTTTGGTGAGAAAACAACAGCTCAAACATCAGCAAGTATTAGCACCGGAGATTATGATTTCTGTGATGTTTTGTGTTATTAGTTTGGTCTTGGTCTGTTTAATTACTTTGTCCTCCCTGTTTGATCAGAAATTATGATAACGTCAACATTACCCTCATGTAAACTAACTCTGAGTACCTCACTAAGCAGTTGATTTCTCACAATTGTGTGCTGTAAATCTTGTTAAATAATAGTTTGTGTCTGATCTTGAACAGAGTATGTATTTTAATTAGTGCTGTCAAATGATTAATCGCGATTAATCTCATCCAAAATAAACGTTTTTGTTTACATAATATATGTATGTGTACTGTTTATTTTTTATGTATATATAAATACACACATACAGTATATATTTTGAAAATATTTACATGTATATACATTTATATGTTTATATTCGTATATTTTATATTATATATAAATATATTTAATATATAAAATAACATATTTTTCTTAAATATATGCATGCATTTGTTTGTATTTTATATTTTCATAATAAATATACACAGTATATACACATTATGTAAGCAAAAACTTTTATTTTGGATGCGATTAATCTCGATTAATCATTTGACAGCACTGTTTTTAATGTAGATATTAATATAGAATATAAGTCTGGTATACCCAAAATTATGGCAAAATGGCCTGAATTCATCTCTCCTTTTTTATATCTTGTTTCTCTGTTTGATTGTATTTATTTTTCCCCCTTAGTCCTGTTTATCTGTCTCCTGCTTTTTCTAGCCTATTCACTCTTTTTCTCATGGCCTCACAATATTCCATCCCTTGTTCATTGTCTTTTCTTACTCTCTTCATTTTTTTAGTGTGTGGTGGTAAAAGGTCTGTCTTGTTCCAGCCATAAAGTCTTCCATCCTTCTCCCCCTCCTTCCTCTCTTGTCCCTCCTTTACTCTTTGCCTTCCTCCCTAATGGTTGCTCTTTCCAGCTCTTGCTCCTATCAGCAGTGCGATAATGTTACGTCAGACGCTAATCTGGCAGTAGAGACTCTCTCTCTCTCTCTCTCTCGCTCTATTCGTCATCAGCCTCTACCTTCCTCATGCCCTCGGCATGTTTTCTGTGCCTTATCTCTGTTGTTTTCAGCTTGATGCGTGGTTGCTTTTCCTCCACTTCGTTCAGTTCTGTTCTTCTTTGAGTGTTTGTGGGGAATTTCCCTGGCATTGTGGCATTCAGATCATTGTGGATTGTTCTGGTGAATTTGGTATAATAACATATTTGGAGTGACCCACCCATCAGAGATTTTCATACTGTATATTGCATAAAGTCACTGAAACTCACACAGATTTCTTCTCTCCAGAGATCCAAGAACACACATAGCCTATATGTTATGAAAGTCATGTGGACATACACACACCTTAGAAGGTGTCTTTAATTCAGTGTGCTGCAACCGATTTGGAAAGTGTTTGATATTTATGTTTGCTGATATGTTTGCTCTCTTGTTGCTATTTGAGATGTTTGACCTTGGCGTGGGAATCACCTCTGTAGATGAGGGTGCACTATGCTAGTAATAGGACACTTTTTAAAGTGTTTTCATTTAGGACACAATATACAGGTACCACATAAGTTAGTGGTCAAAATTACAGATTCTTTCAGTTTGTTTGTCTATTGTCTTGTCAATTTTGGGAATTTGTTGTGTTGTGTTCCCCCTTTCTTTCCCTTTCTTTCATTTTAATAAATGTTATCTTTAGCATATCTCAAAATCAACATTCATCTAAATTTGCTTTAAAAAAAAATTCTAGTGCATTTTTTTTGTCAATACAGTATAGAATTCTAATAATTATTATCAACCATTTATCAGTTATCGACCATAACGTAAAATAATTAACAGCTAATCTGTGATGTCCAGAATTTGAATATTATTACATCCGTATTGTAATTTTTAATTACAGATCACTTGATTTGAATGGGACAGAATAGGAGTTGTCCTGCCCTCTGTTGTTGTGAAAAGTGCGTTATAGTCGTCCCAATGAAGCATGGGAGAGGAGGGGAGCTTAAATCTGACAAGTCAGCGAACCTTCTCTTTTCCTGCTGACCTGTGCTCCTATCTGTCTCTCGCTCTCTCTTTCTCTCTCATGTGTTCTCCACGCCACTTCCTGTCTTTCTTTCAGATGCCTGCTATTAAGCTAGATGGATTTGCTCATCAGTCTCAGGGTGTGATTGGTCTGAATGGCCCATCTTCATCTCATCTCTCTGTGCTTCTCTGCTCTTGAGCATTTGATTATGTCTGCCCTCCCTTCCCACATGTCACCCTTGGATTGGAATAGCACAAACAGTTCCTGCTGAACTTGCAGAAAAAGCTCTTACCTTTATCTTGTCTCTCCCTCTTCCGTCTCCAGCAAGTAAAAGGTCAGCCTGCTTACTGTACACTAGCTGCAAGTAAACCAAAATTACGTGGTGAGGTGCATAATAACTAGGCCTGTGGACATTTGTCACATTTTCTGCACTGATTTTAGAGGAACTTCTGCGGAATGAATTTAAACATGGAAAAATGTGTTAAGACTCTGATTATAACTTAAATCTGTACATCATAACTAATTACCCAAAGAAACAATAAGAGTGCCACAGAAGTACAGATGCAGGATGCCAATGGTTTTGTAATATAAATTAGATTTAGTCAACATTAAATCAAAATTGACACATTATATAGATTATACATTTAGGTGTGTTTGTAACCAACTTGGTTTTGAGTAGCCCTCAGAAATAGTTGTGTGGCAATCTTTTTTCTCTCTTTCGTTTGACCTCTTCTTGAAAAGAGTTTGTGTCAAGCTTGTAAAAAGTTTGATTAGTGCGATTTAAAAATTGTCATGATTCTCTGTCAATTATTTCCCTTTCCAAGCAAGTTGTAAAGGTGATCAAGTGGAAGTATGCTGTATTTTCTCAAAATAGGCCTTTGAAATCATTAATATCATGTTTATGTGATTCTGAAGGTCATTACTTAGTGTTTATCACTTGTATTTCTTAATTCTCTGTCTCGCTCTTTTCTTTCTCTTCGCTCTTTCAATCTCTGGTCAAACTGCAGGAAAGAGTATTATTCTCTTCTGGAATGTCGCATTGAACTATATTTAGAGTCTTGTTTCCGTTCCTCCTTTTCCGTTTCTTTCCTTTTCTTTTTTTGTAGATGAGACAAAAATAGCCATGGTCATGTCTTCAGACTCACCTGGGAATTCATGCACAACTCTGTGTGTGTGTGTCTAACAGCCTTTCCTAAATGACTTTTACTAATTATATTTAGCCTGGTACAGCAATTTGTTCTCTGATTCGAAGTACATAACTCATTTCTTTGGATGTAGTTGTGCATCCCATCAGACATCCACTATCACACAGGAGATTTTCTGCTTGTTTAACTTGACAAGCTTGAACATGCATTAACCTTAGTTTGAACCAATCACATTTGTGCTCCTTTAACAGCTTTTTAGCTTTTCAAGAGTGAAAAGGCTTGCGGCCATCTTATTCTCATTTTACATGTCTTTGCTGATTATATTAAGCTAGACAACTTAAACTGGCCTTGTGTAACACTTTGTGGAGATAAAAGTTGCTTAGATGTTTTGGAGGAGAGATAAAGGAATGGTTCAGGACAATGGAATTGTCGAGTAGCTGTCCAAAAACTGACGTGTTAATCAAAATATTTGTAATACTTAATATTATTTAGTGGGATGAAATTAGCAGAAACTTCTCAGAGCGAGTTGGAATGTTCTAACAGTGTGCTTTAGCATGCTAACAGTAGCTGGTAGACTGTTAGCATGCTTTCTGAATTCATCCAACAAGTTTGAGGTCAGGTCTTTTTTTCTAATACTTTTATTCAGCAAGGATACATTAAATTGATCAAAGGTGACAGTAAGACTGACTTAACGAGGCTACCTTAAGACTGACTCGTTAACTAATCATTCAGACAACCCACGACTTGTTTATTTTGGAAGTTTTTCAGCACATCCCAGGAAGGGATGGTTCCTAACATTGTAAACGCTCAATGTTTAGCTTAGCGTGCTTCATTGGGAGAGAGTGACGATTCAAATTGAAGCAGTTTTGACTCTTCAAGCGAGTGCAGTGTTGCTGCAAATTGGCCAGTACACAGGCTACGGCTTCAGGTGTTTATTGAAATAGGAAAGCAGTTGGTCTTCTTCATGACCATTAGTAACTGAAAAAGCCTGAGTCAGTTTTACTACTGAAGCTAAAAGCTTAATTTCACTGCAGGTGGTATTTCATGTGTGTATGATTGCTTACATGTCTTTGGTATCTGTGTGTGAGAGAGGGTTTTTCACTGCTGTATGCAGAATCCAAATTGAACAATTGCCAAGTGCCAAATGTGAGTAAAATTGGCTTAGGTGAGTAAATAAAACTTGCTAATGAGCTGCTAGACAGCTGTTAACTTTATTAGAAGCTGTGTAACATGGTCAACATCTAAGTAATATTATAAAAACATTGATCTAACACTTGCTGATGTGCAGATTTCAAATCATAGGCACAAATATGTGGGAAACTTTTCGCATTAAGCCATGACATTAAAATATGGGTAACACATTTGTATTGTGTTATAGAGAGATGGATACTGGCTCATCTCGTATATGTTGCTGTGAGTGACCTTGACCTGTACTTTGTCACAAATATGTAAGGAAAAAAACAGCAAGATAATTTTCCTGTCAATAAACAAGAAATACATTCAGAATCAGGGTGAATAGAATAAATATTTTTAAACAGTGTGGTAGAAAGTTTTTATTCACACTGTCGTTTCAAACCCGTGGTTCAAATCAGTGGTTCAACCTTAATTTTATGAAGCTACGAGAATACTTTTTGTGCACAAAGAAAACAAAAATAACAACTGCGTCGTGGTAGTCTTGTGTACATGTGTCAGAGACTGACACGGAAGAGAAGAAATTGTTGAAGGTTATTTGTTTTCTTTGCGCACAGAAAGTATTCTCGTAGCTTCATAACATTACGGTTGAACCACTGATGTCACATGGACTATTTTAACGATGTCTTCACTACCTTTCTGGGCCTTGAACGTGTCAGTTGTGTTGCTGTCTATGCAGGGTCAGAAAGCTCTCGGATTTCATCAAACATATCTTAATTTGTGTTCTGAAGATGAATGAAGTTCTTACAGGTTTGGAACGACATGAGGGTGAGTAATTAATGACAGAATTTTCATTTTTGGGTGAACTATCCCTTTAAAATAACATTTTCTTTTCTACTAAACTCACACTACTTTTATTTGAATCACTCTCTCTTTCACTGTTTCTCTCTCAGACCTAAATCCCAGTGATATTTAAGGGTCTTAACCTGTGTCTTTCATCCCTCCGTTGCGGAGCGTGTGTGAGATCTAGCATTAGCCCCCGTCGCTACGCGCTCTGCTAGCTAATGTAGACCGGCACGCTCTGAGCGTGTGCAAAAGCTCATGACCCTCTCCACAAAGACAGACTGCAAATGAGCCTCTCTTTCTCTCCTCTATCTAGATCTTAGTGACCTCTAGTGTCAGCATTCCCTCCTTCCCTCGCTCTCTTTTCTCACTCTGTCACACAAGACTCTCTTTCGTTCACTCCCTCGCTCTGTCTCTTTATCTAAGTAATAACCACTCCCCTCTGACATCTCTGCCGCTGTCATATTCTTGTTTCTTTCTTTCTGTCTCTCTCTCTTGCACAATGTTTCTCCCTCTTTAGCAGTTAGAGAGGAAATCAATATAGACATGACCCTCTCAGGAGCCACAATATCACCTTTGGGCGTGGTGCTTGTCGGGACAGCAAATGCACCGTAAAGACCCTCAATGGTCTACTTGCACTGAGCTTCGTGACGCACCCAAGTATGGCTCGCAAGATCCGGTTACGTATTTCGGTATTTTCAATGTGCTATCTATAGCTGCTAGTTGACTAAACAGCATTCAAAATGCGTCTCTGCAAGAAGACTTAAAAATCCATACATCTTCAGGGACAAGAGAAGAAATATTCTGATGAATAATATGAGAACAAACCTTTATTTTTTGCATTAAACGTTTTTTTTTTTTTATTATTGAAAATAATTTCATTGTATTTAATTTACATGTTTATGCCAAAACTCTAAATATTTATAATAGTAGGATTAATTATATGTGTGTAACATCGATTGAAAGACTGGAACAAGAGGAAAACAAGCAGCACACATAAGCAAATCTTGTTTATCAGTCAAATCCATTTAGAAATGGTAACACAACAGGTATGAAATATGATCCATAAATTGAAAAGACACTGTGTAAGAGCGCTCAGATGAGCGCTAGACTGCTGCAGGGTAGTAGGGAAATGTATTTACATACATTTATGACCAACTAATACCTAAAGTATAGGCTACTTTGTTTTTTTTATGCATAAACTAGGGTATGTGTACAGTCTGTGTGACGTGAAGGCACATTTTTGTGTACTGTATGGTCAAAGCACAGTTTTTCTATCAATGGCTAATTACAGTAGTTTGTCCACAAGGAGGCAACACTGAGCTGGGCTGTTGTTTCACAGTTGGAAAAGACGCGAAGGAGGCAGAACTACTAAAGACAGCCAAAAAACAATCGACTCCTGCATTGATCAATGCTTGTTTTGGGGAATTAAAAAACACCCGCAACTCTACTTTAAATGAATACATTATTTTTGCTCATAAATTTTGGGAAAAAGCTCAACTCTGGACAAGGATAACTTGTTCTTCTGCACATATGTCAAGCGCACACTATCAAATGGAGTATACTTTGAAAGGTTGTACTGTAAAAACCTAAGTAGATGTTTGGCCTAACATCAACAGCAAGTGTATTAGCAATCCAGACATTGCGAAATGCACCTAAGAAGTTTTTTTTATGTGTTTACAGTAGTCCTAGTTTTAAACCAACAGGTTCATACGGCAACATTCGTTTAAGAAAAACGCAACAAATGGGCCTTTGTTCATTTCTCATTATGATGTCACGAAGCACATAGTGTCAGGCTGCTGTTCTTTTCCTCTCCCATTATTTCATGACAGGAGGGGAGATGCTCACTTAGCAGCTCTCTCTCCGTCTCGTTCTCTGGAGGTAATTAGTGAATCAGCCAGTAATTAGTTTGCTTCATGTCTGGTAATTCCCTCTCGTTGCCCACAATGACACTCCCAGCCGTCAACAGTCAACACTGTCACGCTGTTGGAAAAAAAAGACACCTCGTCTCTTCCTCTCTGCCTTTCCCTCTCCTTGTCGAACGAGTGTGTGTCAGAGTCTCGCCCACGAACAGCTCTTTTGAGGCGGTGTTGTGTGTGTGTGTTCTTAAACACGTTTACCCATCCTCTCTATTTCCCCTCTGCGCTCTGTAAGTGTGCCGGATTGTTTACCTCCCTGTTTCTCTCCCTCCTTTTTTCCTCTCCACTGCTCTATCTCTCTCTCTCCCTCCCTCACTCTAGGATCGGAAGTCCCCCGAGGCCGTGCATTCTTCTGCCCCTCCCCCCACCCATCTCTCACTATAGACAGAGAAAGAGCTGCGTGTGGTGCCCTCCGCATTAACATACAACACGATGCACACGTATACGTGCATGCATGGATACTATGCTCTCAGATACTTAAACGATTGCGCCCCATCCCGAGAGGATGAGGCCATTTTCTTAAAGATTTCATTGCATGCGTGTGTGTGTGTTATCTGATGAGATCTGTCTCAGGGGTGGCTGCGGTGCTGTTAGAGAGTGACTTGCTGATAAAAGGCCTGTGAGAGAGGGAGGAAAAAAAAAAAGAGGGGGAGGAGGCTTCTTTGACTGGACACATAAATCAAGGCCCTGGTAATTGCTGCTCAGGAGAAAAAGTGCCTGGGAGAGGGTGGTTGTGAAACCGAACACTAAAGCAGCGCTAGCGCATGCTCGCACACATCACAAACACACAATGCTGTCATGTTGCAAATGCGATTATAGACAATATGGCTCCTTTCCGAAACCTAGCGCCTATATAGACAGCTACTTTGCAAGGCAGCATCCGAAATGTCACTAGTGAGTGATTTGGGACACTTTACGTAAGCAGCACTTCTTTGCGTCACACATATAGCACTGGAAGTGCACAGAGACCCAACTCGCAATTGATTCCAATGGGGTTTGATGTTAGCATGTTTCTAAGCTAACAGCTTGACACGCAGATAAGCATAGAAATGCAAAGGATGTGGAAATGTGGTGTGAAATAGTCATTTTTTATTGATACATATAGTTAATTTATCTTGCTTTGAATGAACATTGTTGCAGTGCGTTGTGCCTGTTGTGCAATGGGTCAGCGCTGCCTTAGATTTGGGCTTAAACAAGGTAATACAACAAGGAATTTAGGGATAGTTCACCTAAAAATGAAAATTCTATCATTTACTCACCATCATGTCGTTCCAAACCTGTATGCCGCCTTCTGTAGACACGAGAAGATATTTTGAAGAATATTGGTAACCAAATAATACCATTAACTTGTATGTATGTAAAATATATATATATATATATCTTCCATGTTCCACAGAAAAAAGTACATCATACAGGTTTGGAACGGCATGAGACTGAGTAAATGATGACAGAATTTTCATTTTTGATTGGCCTATCCCTTTACAAGGCACCACACAACATTAACTTTTTGTACTTTTTGGTGCCTTAAAATGCTCTCCAAGTAGGCAGCTTACTAGGATTTGGAACAAATCTCATATGTAGTATTGACACACTCTGCTCCCCTCATTCCACACGTACCCACACACTCGATATATCAGAGCCTGAGCTTGCCTCCCTGTGTGGGAATGTTGGACAATAAAGAAAGGAGATCTGAGGCTGTGATTGGTTGTTTTATCTCCCCTCTTGAGAGAAGAGCCATGATTGGTTCACTCATCCCAGGAAAGTGAGACAGTAAAAGATGACAATTAATCTGTCACAGACGCACTTAAAAACCCTTCACCAATCAAACACCGTTTCAACAGCTTAAAACATTTCCCTCCGCTCTTTCTCTCTCTCTCTCATTCTCTCACTCGGATAATAAAGTTCATCATAATTTCTGCTTCTGTTGAGCCTTGAATAATTAGTCATGATCGCTTTCAACAAGGCGCAGCTGCGAGAAACAAAGGAGAGATAAGAGGAGAAAGAATGAGAGAAGATTTTGAAACAGACACGCGCAAGCACCTGTTGTGACATTCAACTCTGAATTCTGTTGTTTAAGGGTAAATCTGCATATCGTATGACACATGCAGGTCGCACATATGCATGCAAATCTGCAGACTTATGCATTTTCTATGCTGGTTTTGAAGAAAAACCTGTGAAATTCTGAAGACGTGTTGCATTATTGTTGGTATCTGAGAACATGAACAAATTACCCCAAATATGTAATCATGTAAATGCATAGAACTTTATGAATGTCCATCATTCTGAGTCTGATATTGTGTGGCCCTCTATATGGCATTCCTTGACTTTTTTCCTTTAAAAAAGCAGAACAGAATAGCTTATTGCTCCAAATACTGCATATTATCCTCCATAAAGAGAAAAGAAGAGTGGAAGACCGGAAGAGTGAGCATAGCAGAGCGAGGAAGCATGAGGGAGACATCTATTTCGCTGTGCCTCTGTTATCTTTACTTTCTCATACTTACATCAGATTTCATCATTTTGTCCTCGTACCTCTACCTGCCGATCCACACAGAGAGAGTCCGTCTGTGTTTAATTGAGCCGTGTGTGCTCACTATTTATTTCTGAAACTTTGAGGCGAAGCCAACGAACAATGCACAATTTCACGCCGCAGACTTGCCCAAACAAAGGAAAACAAGTAGCCTCATTCAGACACTGTATCTTGCATTTTAACGCTCGTCTTTCTCAAAGAGCGATCGTTTAATTTCATTTCACGCTATTTTAAGTGACACATCTGAATGTGGTCACCCACTTTGGCTGTTGAAATGAACATCTGGGGGTTAACATCATCATTTGACGTTTCAGTCTGTTTACTGGAATTGTTTATTAGGGATTCATATGGAGAAATCAGTGCTGCGGATGGATTTCTATCCATAATGCTCAATGAACTGGCACTGAACCTGTGCACGCGTGAGTGTGTGTGCGTGTAATTGAGCTGTAGACAGAAATATGGCTTTACGGCCACCACTAATGGCTTCTGTGCAGAGGAATAGAGAGAGGGAGAAAGGGAATATAGAAGCTGGGAGAGATAATGCAACATGGGGAGGGAAGGGAGGGCAAAAGGTTGGGGGTAGAGAGAGGTGGAGAGTTTGTGCAAAAGGGGACGGAAGAGTGGGAAATGAGGGGGTGGGCTGCAGCACGGCCATTCCTACCTCATAACAGGTGTGTTATGGAGGTTTTGACACACAAAAGAACGGCTACTCTGGCATTTCTTTGTTCTTTGTTGCTGCACCAGTAGATGTAAGGATCATAAAAAATATGCTTTTGTTGGAGGTCAATTTGTGAAGTAGATTTCTTGGTTTTGGCTGGTGATCCTGTGCCTGCCAGGCTCTCATTTGTTTGTGCACATGCTCTCAGTAGATTTGACGCGATTGATATTCAAGCAAATAATCTGATAAAGCAGGCAGCAGCACCTGGTGGTTTCGATAGACAGTGGCCCCTCCACACCTTTGTTGTAGTGTATTTCTATTTCACCAGTCTGTTTAATCAATCCTTCTAAGTAGAGCTGCTTGAGAGTAACAGTAAAGCATATGATGGTCGCAATTTCAGTTACCAGGGATTGCATGAACTGATAAAGCACCAAGCTGCTTTGCATAAAAATGCATGCATAAATATAAGAGCAGTGGTTATAGGGGATGTATATATGCCACCAGGCATTGACCATTAAAAAATTCTGTCAACCATTTGGTAGCAGCTCAAGCTTTGTCTCTTGAGTCTTTTAAGCCATATCGGGCCTCAACTTGCAAATGATCAGCCGAAGCTAAATTTATGCATCATTGGCATTGCCAAAATTCTTTAACACGTTTAAGATGTCATAGCTTGAGTTTATGTGCACGTCTGTCAGTATTCAGCTCAGATTTGTTGAATTGGCCAGTCACTACCACCACCCACACACACAAACGCCCTCATGAGGGCCGTGTGTTGGCGCGTGGTGTATTATTAGAGGGGATGTTGTGAGCAAGCCCCTCAGATTAGTGTCTGATCTGGGCCAAGGCTCACTACTGGTAATCAATGTGTGTTTGTGTGTGTATGCATGAGATCAATGAAAGCAATCACTCTGACTCTCTGTATTGCACTATGTATTGCTTTGTGCAAACTGCAGTGAGCTGTTTTACTTGGCACATCCTTCAACTCCTTTAACAACTGCAGATGAGCTGAACTTTTAAGAGTTTGCTGCCATCGGATAGTCTTGCCTGTTTGTTTGTTGACTTTGGTAAAACCTCGCACTTAGGTGGCTCCGATAGCCTTGTGGGCAGCGCGCCGACATACAGCGCCGCTGTGCTACGGGCATCCCGACTCGAGGACCTTTCCCGATTCCGCCCCCTATCACTCTCCCACTTCGCTTCCTGACAGTTCTGATCTGTCCTATCATAATAAAGGCAAAAATGCCAAAACAAAACCTCACACTTGATGCTTTCACCTAGCTTAGAGTGTCATTTACATTTTAAAATACTTTCTGCTTAGTATGCTTAGACAACTGTACGTAAGCCATAGGTTGATTTCTCCTAAAAGTGTAAATACTCTGGAGAACCTGTGCAGGAAACCTGTTTGAAGTCATTAGTTTAGTTCTGTCATGACAACTCTCAGAGTGATTTGCATGATAATGTACATGACAAAGTTAATGTATTTAGTCTTAGTACCGAGACTTGCTACTGCCAATACATCCACAACATGCTGCTGTGAGCATGTAAGAAATACTGCTGCTGCACATATAACATGAATAACCCACATAGCATACATGATCACTCCGTAGAAGATCTATACAGGGGGAGCTGGGGAAGGTGGAGGGTTTCTGAAGTGCGATGCAAACTGCTACCACAAGCATTAACCAAGTATACAGGAGAGAACCAATCAGCTGTGACGTGATGTCGTCATTATGTCATACTGAGTTAGATCTATCGGACTGCACAATCTAGAGTTTCATGCCAGAACTTTGTATTTATTTTCAGTTCCATTTAGTGATGCTGGTGCTACAGAAATTGCAAATTTTTGTTTAAAAGACTTTCTCAAACTTAAAAGGTTGGTAGGTAAAGGTTAGTAAGTAAAGGAAATTGAACCATTTCTAGGTTGACATCTTTGAAGAGTGCAAGTGTTGTGGTGATTTCAAAACATTGCTGTTTTATTGGGTGGTCAGCTTCTGGCTAGACCAATGGCATGAGTTTGGGGGCGGGGCAACTTGTTTGCCTAAACATGGGCAGTAGGAGTGTCCTGGAAACCTGTTTGGAAACAGACTCCCCCATTACTTTTTTGGTTTTGCTAGTGCTGCAGAAAATACGCACTACTACACTTTCAGTAACATTTTCAAGTTCAGTAATCATTCTGTCAGTTTATAAACCATCTTATTATACAAAACATTCTTACTGTATTTGCCCTGATCCTCCTGTCTTCAACAACCTTTTTAGTTGACAGTTTAGTTTCAGAGAAAGATGACAACGCACAAACTGTAGGATCAAGAGTGGTTCACACATGTGTTAACGAAAGAGAAAAGATTGATATTGAATCAGCAATGGAGACAGAAAGAGGAGGAAGAGAGGATAAAAGAGAGAGACTTAATGTACGCTGCTCTCTCCCGGTCTCTCTCTCTCTCTCTCTCTCGCGGCTGCTGCCCGCTGTCGTCCATCATGGCTCCTATGAGCACCATCTGCTCAACATTACAGCCACTGTTGCCTGGCTACCTGCTCTCTCTCTATCTCTCTGTCGCTCTTTCCTGTTTTTTTTCTCTCTCTCCCTCTCTTTAATGTTTTTTTCTGTCATTTGAGTCCTTTTCTCTCACCCCTCATCTCTCTCTCTCTCTCCATGCTCGGCTGAGGAGTCTTTGGCTCACACACGTTATCCGGCAGGAAGAAGGAGACACATCTTTTACACCCCTCATGATTAAGCCATCTGCAGAGAGAGCTGAAGGGAAAGGGGGGATGAGGGGATCGTAATGAAAAAGAGTATGTAAGGCGGTGAGGGTGAAAGAGAAGAAAAAGAGAGGAGGTAAAGGGAAATGTGGAGGAAGGAGGGAAAGAGGGAGAACGGAATGGAGACATGGGCACAGAGGTGGAAGAAATAGAGATAGATGATGACTCAAAAAGGGAGTGAGAGAAAGAGACTGAAGGAGTGATGGGGAAAAAAAGATCAACACTGCCCCCCTCTGGCCTGTACAGCTTTCAACAGAGATACGTACATGCCGATCAGCGCACGTTTGGGCAGCATGACTGGTTAACAGAAGAGATCCAGCTGTCTACACACAGATTTGCGCTCATTGACCGGTCTGGTCTAGATTTATCTGAACAGTCTCCTGTGGCGTGTGCATGTTTGTGCTTCATTATTTATTCTGTTATAAGAGCCTCGTGCAGAGCTGGTTTAAATGAAATGATCTCTCCAGATTGGAGCCTTGCGGTTAGTGAATGTGCTCGGGCACATTGAATTATGTGGTGCTTGTGCGGATGATGCGAGTTTGAATCCAGTTTGCAACAGTTCTCCCTCCTCTGCCTAACATTCCCTATCCTAGCTCTCACTGTTCCTATAAAAAAAAGTAGCAAAAGGCCTGAAAACAATTACATGGTGTCTCAGTTTAGTTTTCTTGGACGTCAGATCTTATAAGACAATAAACACTTGGTCTTGGGTCTCATGACTCTTTGTTTTGGATCTCAGTTTATATTGTCTCAGACAAGACCGCAGTCTATTTCCAGTGTGCTAAGTGAAGTCATTTTATATTACCTTAAGCACTATTCAGAGGGAAATCTTTTCCTCACCCCACACAGGAGAAAGAGATCTCCACAGCTCCCATTATCTTTGTTTTGAGGTTTTATTTTTGTTCATTAGGAAACAAATTATTTTTTTGTTATTCTTGGACAAAAATAGTTTTTAAAGTCTGAGTATGGAAAGGAGACAATCATTTGCAATATTGATGTTAAAATTGTTTTTACTGCTGTATTAAATTTAAATGTATTACAAGTGAACTTAAGTATGACACACTAACATTAAAAAGCTTAGGCTCAAGATTTTTTACATCTTTTTTGAAGAACTCTTGTGCTCACAAAGGCTACGTTTATTTGATCAGAAATGGAGTAAAAACTGTAATACTGTGAAATAGTATTACAATTTATTATAATTGTATATATATTTTTCTATTTTGATATATTTTGCAATGTAATTTAATCCTGTTGTAATAAAGCTGAATTTTCAGTAGCCATTACTCCAGTCTTCAGTGTCACATGATCCTTCAGAAATCATTCGAATATGCTGATTTGCTGCTCAAGAAACATTTCTTGTCTATGTTTCTTATCAATATTTCGTGGAAACATGACGCATTTTTAAGTTTTTTTTTATTTTTATATATATATATATATATATATATATATATATATATATATATATATATATATATATATATATATATATATAAATAAAAGTTCAAAAGAACAGCAATTTTTTGAAATGGAAATCTTTTGTAACATTATTGTAACATTTTAGTAACTTTTACTGACACTTGATCAGTTTAATGTATCCTTTCTCAATAAAAGTATGAATTTATTTTAAACCACATTTGAACTGTAGTTTATGTAATATGTATATTGTTTAATTTAGTACCAGTCCTCAGAGATCAAATGACAATTCACACTGATAATAATCTGTTAAGCAATTAGAGCCGTATTATGTCTCTTAGTTGTCAATAATTTAATGACTGAATAAATGAAGTGAATCATCTGTTATACAGAACACTCTCTGATCAGCTCTCTATTCTTGTGCCTGTAGGAAGGTGTGGTTGGTCTGCCGAGACAGGCTGCTGGAGTCCAGCCACCTCACGGAGGACCAGGGGGTGTGACCTCAGCAGGGCCTAACGGGGCGGTGCCTGGCGGTTATCTGCCCAATCCACAGCAGCAACAGCAGGCGGCCTTGATGAAGCAGATGTTGGTTATGGAGCAGGAAAAGAGGGTCCAGCTTCATCTGATGGAGCAGCAGAAAGCACAGCTATTGAGAGAACAGAGACAACAGCAACAGCAGCAGCACATGCTGGCAGAACAGGTGAGTGCCACTGACAGTGCAGGGCTTTTGTTTAAAATACTCATATGAAATAGTCCCACTTGTGAGTGGGTAAGCAGCTGCTGACCCTCCGTGGCTTCGGAGTTCTGCTTTCTGTTATTATTGATAAGGAATTTTGATATTCATGCATTTTTCTGCTTTGCTTCTCTTCTTTTTCCAGTTACAACAGCAGCAGCATCTCCCCAGACAGATGAGTCAGGCACAGAGGAATCCATACCCGCTCCAGCAGTTTCAAGGCAAGACACACACAAGTGCACAGAAAAAATATCCATGCCCAAATGCGAAACACTTTGCCACTACATGTAATGACCATATTACTTTGTGGCCCAATGGCTTACGGTTTTAGCAATGTAAGATCCTGAAGTAAATAGTGAATCTCAACTCCTTCTTTAAACCTCTTAGTGCATTTCTCTATTTCAAAATGAAAATAAATAATTTTGTCATTCACATAAAAAACATTCTGCCTTGCCACTTAAACACCCAGTGCATTTGTCAGCATTTCAATGAATGCACATATACATTCACTTAAACTAAATCTGTTGCAGTTACAGGGAGCCCATCTATTGATTCTTTTGTTGTGTTGAATGTTAAATTTAAATTTAGGCATCAGGGGACATAATATTTAATTATTATTTGACTTAAATAAAAATCAGTTCATTCAGTCATCTTTTACATAGCTACTTTAAATGTAGTTAAAAGTACTACTTCTGTCTACTAGAAAGGAGACTAAAATATCAAATACAGTTTGACAAGATTACAGTTTAATAAAATATTTCATATCAGCAGTAAAATCTGACAACAATATCAGAAATGCAGCTTCATAAGCTCAAATTATGCTGAAAAGCAGTATTTTTCAGTCATGTGTGTTAGGGCTGTAAGCAGGAAATCCATTTTATTTAGCTTTATATCAATTTTTGTCTGATGCCTGTTAACATAATTTAACATACGTATGTGTTCATTGAAGCTCTAAGGTGTCGAACGTGGAATTAATAATTTGATGCACAGACATCTGGAGATTTCAGTGTGCAATTGATGTCATCATATATAAATGACAATGATTTGCTATTCATTTGAGACTGTGTACTTATGCCATTTGACTTTAATTGAAACAAGCCTTTGATGTACTGGAAATGTAATGAGAACAACAGATGTCAGTTAACATTATTTAATTGTAAATTATTTTAGGCACACCCCAGGAGATGGCAGCAAGGAACCAGACACTGCAGAACATGCGCAACGCTCGACTTCTGCAGCAGCAGCAGCAACAGCAACAGAACCCCGGGATACTGCAGATGGCGCCCGTCCAGAACTCGGGCGCCATGCCTTCGCAGGGTGACATGAGCATGGCGTACGGAGGCCAGGCAAGTACACAGACCGGGATGTACCAAGGTATGAACCCAAACATGGGCCAAATGCTCCAGCAGCAACAGCAGCACCATCCCAACCAGCCTGGCATGGCGATGGCACAGAGACAAGCGGGCGCCGGCGGGCAAGGGATGGTCGGTGGAGGCGTCGGAGGCGGGTATGGGCAGGGAATGCTAATGAACCCGTCCCTCCCGCAGCAGCAAATAAAATCAGCCGGTGTTGCCCCTGGTGGGCAGCCAATGGCCAAAGTTCAGAGACTGCAAAGCATGATGGGAGGCGGAGGCCAGGCGTGGCCGCAGCAGCAAAACTTGCAGGCCATGGCCGGAAGGACTTCAAACGACATGGTGGCGTTTAACAGTAACCCTGCGTACGCCATGCAAGGTGGCCAGGCTCCTAGAATGGCCAAGCAGCATTTCGCACAAACGATGGGCGGACAGACTATGGTGGACCCTCGTTCAATAAATCCAGCGGCAATGGGTGGGCCGATGATGCCGCATATGGCAGGGCAACCAAGGACCAACCAGCCGCGGGGAATGGTGATGCCAGGCATGAACCAGGGTGTGCCCAACATGGCCGCTTTCGGACAGGGCCCTGCTCAGGGCATGCCGGGAGCATCGGGAGGGGGTGGGTCGTACATGCCAGGGGGTCAGCCTCAGGGCTACCAGAGGACGTCCAGTCAGGACCTGGCGTACGGTTACGGCAGCCAATCAGGAGCCGGGGTTTCGTTCGGCTTGTCGGATGGGACAGACTTGGATTCGACGGAAGGTTGGATGGAAGAGTTTTTCCCCAGCCAATAGCCTAAGGGATTTTTTTAACAGGACAATTTTATGGAAAATGTGATTTGTTTTGTTTCATTTTTTTTTTCTTATTACATGGATGACAAATCTAAGAAATATATAACATGTTGTGTATTACATGTGTGTGCAGTCACAATATTTAAACCAATTCCTCTCTGTTTGGGTTGCTTCTCGAGTAAGGATCCGGTGTTCTGTGTTTTTTTTTTTCTGTTTTTGAAGAGATACCCATTTTGGATTTGATCAATTTCTGTCTTTTTTTTTTCCTCTCATGTCCTTTCTGCTGCATTAAGGGCAAGAGGCACTGAAAACCTGCAAAATGACATTGGGAAAGATTTTAATGGATGTGTTTATGTATTGTTTTTAGTTCACCCTTATCCTGACATCCTGTTCATGTATGAAAGAGTGTGTGGAAATTTGAGGTGGGCCTTTGTCAACAATAGTTCCCTTTTCCCAAACCAAACAGTTCACCCACACCTCTTTCTTCTCTTGCGTATCTTCTCTCTCTCCCTTTTTCGCTGCTCTTGAAATGTGTTCATCCTCTGCATTTGCTCTGCTTTGTGCTTGTGTGTGTGTGTTTATTTGCACTGAGCATCACAACAAAACACATCAGACTCTGTGTGCTCTCAGTGCATGCAAGATGGATGCTCTGCTGTCGCTAGGCGACCGGTGTCAGTAGAAGAGTGAAGCCATGTGTGTGTTTGTCAACTAGGTGTTTGTTAATATTGCTTGAAGAGATTTGGCAGCTACAAACTTCTCCCTCCCCTCCCTAAAACTGTGAGAAAGATGTTTTCTTTAGTCACAATGGCAGCTAGAAAGGATACTATGACATGTAACTCATAAAGTATAAAGATTTTAACAGCCCACAGACATTTGCGTGTTATAATTCATACATTTAGAATTTTAAACCAATATTTAAATCAACATTCTATTTTCTTCCTTTCTTTACCTGAACGTTATTGCTTGTGAACACTGGTTAAAGATATTTTAATAAGAAAAAATGAAATACACCATACATACTGTATTTCTGCTGATGGGTCATACCACTTTTCATCTTTTATTTTACTCTTCAAATGACAAATATTTATTAGTTTCTGTAACGTTTAATTTCACTGCACCACTTCCAGCTCTTGAACACACTGACGCTACACAATACCTGACAGGAAAGACAAGCACATCAAGACTACATCAAGCCAACTGTATTGCATACAACTTTCTCTTTCTCTTTCAACTGTGACAAAATTTCAAGCAAAACAAAAATCGACTTAATTTGTTAATATAAGCCTCTGCTCTTTATTGGGAATTTACATTTATTTACGACCCATTTCCTTCAACTTGTTCATTGTTGTGAGTTTGTCAGCTAATTTCAAATGAAGTCTCAATATGGTATCTTACTAGCCAGACTTTAGTTTTCTGTTGTTTATGAGATGCCACACAAATAAGAACATCAGTCTTTTCTGTTCTGTTGTGTGTTGCTGTGGTATTATGGTATTATAGTCATGGTGTCTTTGTAATCAAACTCTAGTTTTATTGTTTCCGCTCTCTGAAGAATGAACATGAATGTAACATTGTGACTGACTTGCCCTTTTTTATTTTTGTCTTAATGGGAGATTGACCGCATTCACATCTTCAGTGTTTCGCAGTGTTATATTGTTGCTCTGTCAAGAGGATTGCAGATGGAGAGGTTAAAGCCCACGTCCTCCTGCCATGTCACCAAATATCAACAATCTGGGACCAAGATTAACATGTTTTTGATTTCTGTTAAAGTCATCGAGCTTAACTTTTTCTTCTTTTTATTTCGTACTGGTGCTGACATATGTGATGGAAAAAGATATATATCAGATACAGTTATTTGTAAATATGTTTTTACAATTTTAAATACATCAGAGGATACGTCTCTACTCACTGTAAAGATATTGCTGTTTGTTTAAGATAGAGAAGTATTTTTATTTCATCTTTTTTTCACTTTTAAACTCATCTGAGCTATACCATTGCACTTCAGACAATGTCTTACTACTAATTTGTAATGTAAACCTCCTCTAATTTTTATTTTGAAGGTTTTTTCTAGTTTTAAAATTTTACTCTGTATCTAAAGCAGTTTTTTTTTCTTTTTCATGTACAGAATTATGTAAATGGTAATGCCAGAGAGTTACAAAGAATTTGTTTTTCAGAAAAAAATACATTAAAGAGATTGATCATTAAAAATGTTCTCATTAAAACATGTCTTTGCAATTTATTTGATAGAAGGAAAGTATAGCAGTATAGCAAGTTTAATCTGTTTATATATCAGTTTAAGAAAGAAACTAAAGAAAAGGAAAACAAAGTGGCAAAACAAGAAATGGGCCATAGTCAAGGTAGGCACTGTATGTATGTATACTGTATATTTATTTAAGGAAAACGAGGCAGTGAGGGGCTAGACTGTTCAGTGGTAGGCAATATTAAAATGTTCTGATAAAACTGAAATTTACACACGATATGACCTTAAGACAATATAATTTGGGTAGACAGTGAATCTATCCCTCACATCGTTTTCATTTGTGAAAAACTAAATACTGCCTACCCAGAGTTAGTCTTTATAGTCCGAAAGAAAGAACGATAAATGAAAGGAATAAAAAAATGTACGACGTTGCTTGTTTGAATAAAACCAAGGAGGGGAAATGGTAATGAGAGAGACACAGGGCGGTGTTATATCCTAATTAAAGGCACATATGCTAAATAGCATTGTTTAATATCTTACCCTAATGAATCACTCCCCTTCTCTTGGTATCTTTCTCTTTTGTGCTGTGCTGCTTTGGCGTGCTATCTTCTGATTATGATGAATGGAGAAGTGTCACTATGACACTGCCATTACTCATCTTCAGGGGTGAGACAACCTCGCGGTGAGAATTGTGAGGGAGAGAGAATGGGGGTGGAGGACAGAGGTTTGTTTGGATGTGCTGCAGAAGAGTAGAGATGGGATATAAACACACAGACTGCCCTGTCCCGTGGGGTTTCCTTCTAAATGGGGTCATCTAGTCCCTCAGCACTTCGTCCATTAGTTAAATAAAATCGTCCTTTAATCTGATCTAATAAAAACAGCCAGTGCTGCAAATCAACCAGCAACTATCTGGAAGACTTGAACAAATCAGAAGCAAGGTGCTTGTGTAAGTGTTCTTCCACTTCTTTTTTTCTTCTACATATGCATGTAGTCTACTGCTTGGTTCTAATCGAAGTAAAAGTAAAATGTACAAAACATACGTTTAATAAAATAGCCTACCTAGAAGATATAATAAAATGTTATTTCCCATGTAATAAAGCAAATAGGAAATAGACGGGAATTAAGTCGTCATTCACTAAAAATAACTCATATTTTGCATTCATTCAAGTTCAAAACAACATCAGGACATTACAAGATTGCCAAACATACAAATAATTATATTCTCTTTATTATAAGAACTCCGTTGTCCCGTTATCCTATAATTTAGGTTTAAAATATGCTTTTTAATTTTAGGTTTAAAATTGTTATTGAGCAGTGCATAATCGTATATCGAGCTATAGGCCTATTGTTCCTCATACCTTTGTTCCTGTAATGACCGCTAGATGGCAGCAAGGCTCTTATTTCAACAGGACGGAGACGAGGCCTTCTCAAAAATGATTGGCTTACAAAGTTGCATGTGATTAACACCTCAATGATACAGATGCTGTTTCCGTTGTTGTGCCCAATCCGTTTCTACCTTTTTTTTAATCCTTTTTTTAATCCGATTACTTCGCTTTGACAGATGTTTCCGAAACCCACAATATGTTGTTTATGGAAGTTTATTTAATTAATTTCCAAAAGTATATTTAGCCCCCTAAAATTTCATTAATTCAATTTTTACATACAGAACCAAAAGTTGTTACATTTAAGGAAATTAGTCTACTTTTTTTTTTTCTTGACTAAGCTTAGAAATCATACAGAATGAAGTTTTTTTGAAAATCTAGAAATGAACAAAGTTTCCTGTGAGGGGTAGGTGTAGGTGAAGGGTTGGTGTAGGGCAATAGAAAATACAGTTTGTACAGTATAAAACCACCACACCTGTGCACACAGATGGCCCCAAGTACCATGTTTGTGCATGTTGGCTAGTTATGATTTTAAAATGTAATATTTATTATAATTAATAGGGGTTATTATTTAATATTTCCATGAATTAGATGTACATTTCAGATATCTTCACTTTTATTAAACCTACAGGTTAACTAAATTAAATCATTTAATTGGCATTCACAGTGTTGCCTTTATGACATATTATCAATTAAAATATGGGCAATTAAATATGTTAATATTCATATGCCTGTATAGAAGTCATAGAATAATTTTACCTTTCAGATGAATCTCTTTTACTGGGATTCTGCTTTGTCTGTCATTGGTTATTCAATTATTAAACTAAATTGTCAAAAAAATGATTAGAATAGAATAGAATAGTTGATATAGCATTTAACATTAATGGCACTTCAAACATATAATTGGGGGGGATCTTACCCCTCTTTTGATATTTTACATTTTGTGCTATAACAACTAAATTAGCTAAATGTTTCTATTTACTTCCTATAATAACACACTGGCTGATGCATCATCCTGCACATGCTAATCTTACATCAAATTATGTTACAAAGTAAATCCACATGTTAATCCATAAATGTTCTTAATGTTAAGTTAACAATATCAGAAAAATGTTCACTTAATTCATGACTTCAGTTCCTCTCATCCATAATGAAAGGAAACTAATAACCCTACTAGGGCAACACACATGGAGAAGGACACAGAATATGATCCATTAGAGCTAACAGTTGAAGATAAATTTGAGCTAATAGTTGTAGATACATTAGAGCTAACAGTTGAAGATACATTTGAGCTAATAGTTGTAGATACATTAGAGCTAACAGTTGTTGAAGGGCTCTTTATAGAGGCGAAACGTGCCCACATTTCCCACCCTGTCCACAGCTACCAGCTCTACTTCCTGAGAACAACAGGAAGCATTATAAGATGCCACAGTCACATTTGTGCCATCCGCACTCATCACATTACTTAAGCTGAGAGAGCCATTGCCACGACTGAGGGACACTCCGGCTATGCCTGTACCGTTAATGTCTGTTAAGTTGGCAGAGAGTTCCCATGATGCTCTGCTGCATTCCACAGGACAGTCAGCTTTGATTCTCACTACCTGACAGACAGGGCTAGAGAAATCAGTGACCTTCCAAAAACAGAAAAAAATAATGGTTAAACAGTCAACAAAAGGATAAAATGCTTCCATGCAAAACAGAGGCAGAGTGATGCCGAAAATGATATATTCTCCTCAGTGAATGGTAAATTAATGGTATTAAAGGGATAGTTCACCCAAAAAATGAAAATTCTGTCATTAATTACTCACCCTCATGTCATTAAAAACCCATAAGACCTTTGTTCATCTTCGGAACGCAAAATAAGATATTTTTTATGGAATCCAAGAGCTCTCTGACCCTCCATAGACAGCAATGATATTACCATGATCAATGCACAGAATTGTAGCAAGGACATCTGTAAAATAGTCCATGTAACATCAGGGGTTCAACCATAATTTTACAAAGTTACAAGAATACTTTTTGTGCGCAAAGAAAACAATAATAACAGAATTTATTCAGCAATTCTTCTCTGTCTTCCACCATTTTGGAGAGTACCCCAGAACGTAATCAGCGCTGTTTACGTTCAGCATGTGCACACTGTCTACTGAACGATGTCCTTGCTACGTTTCTGAGCCTTGATCGTGTTAGGATCCTTGCTGTCAAAGGAGGGTCAGAGAGCTCTCAGATTCCCTAAAAAATACCTTCATTTGTGTTCCGAAGATGAAGGAAGGTCTTATGGGTTTGGAATGATATGAGGGTGAGTAATTATTGAAAGTTTTCATTTTTGGGTGAACTAACCCTTTAATAATATATATTCTTGTTTTTTTTTTTGTTGTTGTTGTTGTTTTGTTTTTTTTTGTTTTTGTTTTTTTCTGCAGCTTTCATAAGAGTTACCTTATTCATAACAGTGAACCGCAGTGCCACGTAATTCGAGTCACCGGACTCTGGATCTTCTGCTTCAATGGCGAGTGTGACATCTGTCCCTGACTTTGTGTCGGAGGGTGCAGTTAGAGTTACGATTCCCTGAGCACTTCCCTCTGTCCCCGTGTCCAGAGAGTTGGGGAAAGCCACATTGAAGCTGCGGTCCGTCCGGGCTCGGATAGTGTAACTGCCGCCTGTAGCATTAGTGACCAATGTAAAGTTAAGAACCAAAGGGATTCCAGGTTCTATAGTGCTGCTTTGTTGGGCCTGAAAAGGGATATGGTTAATATGGTTAGAGATATTGCCTGTTTATTTTGCATGTGTCATATATATTATTTTCAAGTTTAGTAAATTTTGAGGTTTTGTAAATTCCATAAAAGTCATACTAAGCTCATATAAAAGTCATATCAATGACGATTTTCATTGAAAAATTAAAAATTATTTTTCATTTTTGGGTGAACTGGCTCTTCAAGCTCACCGTGATAGTAACTCTAGAGCCTTGCTGCTGGGTGGGTGACTGTCTCTGGAATCGAATAGGCAAAGATCGTGTTGAGTCATTTAACAGCCCTTTGAGTTGCACCACAAACGCCCACTCTGGGATTCTGTCTATGTTGACCAGGAAGTCTGTCGCACCCAATGATTTAATGGTTCCATTAACAACATCAGATCCCGAAGCTTCAACTAGAAGCACGTCAGTCACTGTTACTGAATCCCCTCCAGTCACAGAGACAAACAAAGTAGCGTTCCGACCTGAGCAATCAAAGAAGCATTTTGTTTGTTTCATTCACATTGACACACACGCACACAAAAATAATTATTTAAAAAAAAAAAAAATTGTGTTTATACACTCCCATTTAAAAGTTTTGGGTCAGTAAGATTTATTTATTTTAAGAAATAAATTATTTTGTTCAGCCAAGGATGCATTGGTCAGAAGTTACAGTTAACATATTCATGATGAACATTCTATTCATCAAATAATCCTGAAACCCATGTTTTACTGCTTTGAAAAAAAGTAAAATGTTTTTTAACATTGATAATAATAAAAATATTTCTTGAGCTCCAACTTAGCATATTAGAATAATTTCTGAAATATCACGTGCCACTGAATACTGTAGGCTGCTGAAAATTCAGCTTTTCATCATAGTAATAAATTACATTATAAAATTAAAGGGGTGGTTGATTGTGATTTCACTTTTTTAACTTTAGTTAGTGTGTAATGTTGAAGTTTGAGCATAAACAATATCTGCAAAGTGAGAACGCTTAAAGTTCAATGCAAACGGAGATATCTCATTTTATAAAATTATGGCAGTTTAATGCCTGCCATTACGGCTCGTAGGGACTACAACGAGCTTCTTCCCGTGTTGGTGACATCACAAACCCTGAAATTTACATAAACCCCACCCCGCTATGTTGCACTGCTTTAGAGAAGAGGAAGAGTTGCTGCCATGCCGTCAAAACTAGGGGTGCACAAAAATAAATATTCATATATGAATCGCGATTCTGTCTTCTAACGATTCTAATGGATTCACAAGTTTCAAAATCAATGTTCTAAAGCAGCGGTTCTCTTTCAAGCATACATTTCGGTGTCTCACTATGGGATACGCCCCTTCTGCGTATTCCTCAGGAGCCCAATTCCATTACGCCAGCCCCAATTGTCTGGCAGACATGACGTTGCGTCAGGGAGTGGCTCCCTCCCCTTGGTATAAAAGGAGCAACGCAACATCATTATGACATTCAAAAACCTCTTCTCGCTTCACACCAGAAGCCTACCCAACTCAGATAGCCATCAACTAGTCTCCACGCTGGTTGCTGGCTTTTCATTTTGGTACTGTGCTTATAGTCGATTTGTTGGCCACCACGCCACTTTTGCCTACCCCTCAATCGGCACTCCATCTCATTGTTAGTGTCATTTAGTACTGCAACTACAATGCAGCAATGCAGACTACCCTAGCTAGCGAGGGAGATCCGTGGCTTTGCTCATGCGGGAACAAGATCTCATGCAAAGACACACACCAGGCCTGTTCTGCATGTCTTGGGCTGAAACATGCCCAAATGGTGATTGAATGTCCGGCTCCTGTGAGCACTGCGCGCGTTTCACCATGAAGAGCCTCCGTCGCAGGTTAGCATGCCAAGCTAGCTTGTCTGGTCTCATGTCAGCTAGCCCCGCTCTGTTTTCCGCCCCTCAGGTATCCATTCCTGTGGAGCTGCCCACCACGGCAGCTCTATTGTGGGGTGAACAACTGGATGTATGCACCCCTCTGCCCGGTGTCCTCAGCACGGACAAGGAGGACAGTTTGAATTTGAGGAAGAGGGGCAATCAGATTTCCTTCTCTCTGAAAAGGATGAAGATTTTGAGGATTCCTGTTTCCTTCTCCCTGCGCAACCGGCACAACCCCTCGCTACGGCGGGATTCACGGAGGCGGCAGGCGGCAGGTGGGGCACCATTCTCTCCGCTTCTTAGTGTGGATCTGCAAGATGTGTGCAAACGCGCTGTGTAGAAACTCAATATTCGGTGACCGACCGTAGTAGCTGAGACTGCAAAGTTGTGCTATGAGGGTAAGAGGCTGCCGAGAGCTAAACGGGCAGCGAGACAACTCCTTCCAATCTTTCCAGAGCTTCTGGAAGAGGTTATGCCACCTGGAAGGATAATCCTTTTACTAGTAAAATGCCCGTGCAGGGGGGATCTGCTCTTCACGTGGAGGGGATGGAGAAGGAGGGCCATCTTTGCATGCCCCCCATGGAGCCTTTAGTAGCCACGCATCTGCATCCAAAGCACATGGTGGCTGCGAACCCGACATTGCCACCAAAAGCAGACTGCTTCCAGTCAAGCATGATGGAGCATGCTTACAAAGCAGTCGCTCTCTCAGTCCGGGCCCTGAATGCCATCTCTCTGCTGACCGCATACCAGGCGGAGCTACAAGACGAGGTGTCTGCCATGCCAAGTCAGGCACAGTGGAAGGAAATCTGTTGACACTAATCTCTCGCTCCGTCTTCAGAGATGTGCCATTCAGGCTGCGGGCAAGGCCATGGTCATTCAGGAGAGAGGACACTGGCTTAATTTGGCTAATCTCTCTGACAGAGAAAAGGAAGCAATTTTAGATGCACCGGTCTTCGCAGAAGGCATTTACAGCTCAGCGCTGACATGGATGCAGAAGAGATGCGAGGAGAAGAAAAGGGATGATGAGGTCTTGCATCTCTGCATGCCAAGGAAGATGCAGACTGCGCCCTTCCACCTCCTCGGCAGACCTTTGCGCAGGCTACAGCTTGCCCACCCCCCAGCTTTGGCATTCCTAGGCGACAGAGACTGTGTTTGGATGCAGCAGGTCAGAGCGGCGCACCAGAGCAGAAACCCGCCTGGCCCATGAAAAATTATACGCCCGCGACAGCTCAGATGGACCAGTCGGCTCCTCATCCTACCCAGCTGATGAGGAGGAAGAAAAAGGCAGTTTGAGGGGGTCTTACTGAGGGAAGGGGGCTCACAGCCCCCCGTTCACTAGCCCCTGACCCTCAGTTGTTCAGCAGAAAGCGAGTTCAGATGTTTACAGATGTTCTGTGGGGAAACCAGAGCCAAGTTGGGCCAGGGGATGCAGAGCAGTGAAAAACACTTTATCAGAACACAGCATAACACCACCTCAGGAGTCATCGCTCCGCTAAACGTGGTGAGCTACGTAAGCTCCGTCCAAGCACTAAGTGTTCACGCATGTGCAGTACAGACCAAAAATTAATTTTTGACTCGGCCACACAATGGAGCTGGAACGCTGCAAGTAAACTATTGGCGAGAATGCACGCAGTCCCGTTGGGTGCTGAGAACAGTACAGTACAGTTACAGACTGCAGTTTGCCACTTCTCCCCTACAGTTCAAAGAAATAATTTATTCTTAGGTGCAGGGAGGATTAGTATGTTCTTCAGGACGAGATTACCTCCCTGTTGAACAAAAAGGCAATAAGAGTGGTTCCACCCAAGGAAAGTCACAATGGGTTTTACTTCCTAGTACCGAAAAAAGGGACTCGAGCTCTCCGTCCCATATTAGATCTTTGTGCACTGAACAAATACCTTATTATAAATACTTATATAATAAGTTCAGAATAAGTTCAGAATGCTCACCCACTCTACACTTCTGAAATTGGTGTGCCCAGGTGATTGGTTTACCTCAATCGACCTGAAGGACACATATTTTCACATAAGAATATATCCACCCCACAGGAAATTTCTGAGGTTTGCTCTCCTTCGGAGAGTGAAGAGTGAGGAGAGTGAGAGTGATGTCATCGGCATCAGAACAATGCCTAAAAGCTGCTATCTGAGAAGATTTACAGTTAAAAAGCTAAAAAAAACAGAACTACATTTTTATGAGCTGTTGACCCCAAAAACAAGCGTTTAAGGACACAAAAGTAGAGCGCAATGTGTTATATTACTCTGAGAACTACGCCCACTGGAGGGAAACGTAATTGGCAACAGGAACCAGTCATTATTTTTAACCATGTCAAAGGATTATTTCACCACCCTACTTGAACCTGAGAGGAGGAGATATATTGAGAAACAAAATTGTATTGATATATGTCAGTGCCCCTTTTCCTTACCTTCCTTTTGTTTGAGAAATGATCCAACTGAATGATCCAATGTGAAATACCCTAAAATCTACAACTATTTGTGTCCTTAAACGCTCGTTATTTGGGGGGTCGACAGCTTATAAGAAAGTAGTTCTGGATATTTTAGCTTGTTTACTGTACACCTTGTCACATAGCAGCTTTTAGTCATTGTTCTGTTTTTTGTAATAAGTCAGAAATGACAAGGAGGCAGCTTCCCACAATACAAAGTCAATGGAGAGGGGTGGACTGTTAACCGGTGTGGGGGTGGCCTAAATGCACTCTGTCTCTATTCTTATGTGAGGGGTGTGACGTTTCTGGCCAGCACTAGGCGGTTTAGCGAATCACACCATACTGGGCAAGCTAACCAATCTGAGCCCATCGCGTATTTCTGAGGGAGGGGCTTCATGAAAACAGGAAATAATCAGAGCGTTCATGAGAGAAGAGAGCGGTGTAGAATAAAAGTAAATTATGTGAAAAAGAATGTGCTTTTTTTTTTTTTTTAAACGAAGCATTAACACATGTTAGACTGCACCCCATAAACACAATCAAGCCTAGATAGTCAATTAACCCTTTTAAACTAGAAAATAGCTGTTTTAAACTGTAATAATATGTCACTTTTTTTTTTTTTTTTTACAGTTTTTACTGTATTATTGATCAAATAATGCACCTTTTGGGAACACAAGGTGAATATTCTCCCAAAAATATTTACCAATGAAAGGACGATTGGCTTTCGGTGCGAAGATACCCCCTTCTAACTGCTCCACAAAGTTAAAGAGAAAGTTCACAGAACTCTGACCTGTAATCACAATTAAAACATAGTGAATGTAGTACAACTATTGTGAGTATTGTGAGATGCAACAGCATTAGTATGTTCCAAAATAAATATTTTACTGTAGGCTACTGTACCTACCTACACACTAGATTTGATTAAATATATAATAATAACATCTCAATGGTTTACAAACTAAACAAAGCATAAACTGGCAGACTAAAAACCCTTACCAGTGACTATAAGGCTGTAGAAGCGTGTAGAGTCAATGTTGATCTTCCATTCCCCTGTCTGGTTTTCAGAGTTGAGTTTTACTCGCTTTAGATTCCCAACAGTCAGGATGCTTCCCAGAGGACCATCTGCCACTGATCCTGACTGAGACACACCTGAAAGACAGGGGAAACACAGCTTATTCTTGCATTTGGATTTTTGTATTGGAGAAGATAAAACCCTTATATTAGCAAACAATGTTCGAGGTATGTTAGCTAACCTATCGGGCTATAGATGGTGAAAACTGGAGAGTCTCCAGTGACATACACAGTCACATTGGACAGAGATGGATCTAAGACAAAGGAAAAGTTTTCTGGAATGGCTGGACTTCTCACCACCTGAAAAAGCATCACCTTCAGGAAACACAGAAATATTTTCAGTATGAGGCACTTTTAAATGTCCCCCTGTAGTCAAAAATGTCATCCCTTAAAACTCATCTTTGATCATCAAAATTACATATTTAAATGTTTTTTTTCTTGTGGAAATAATTTTCTCATGCCTTAAAATAGCTTGAATGTAACTCTATACCCTTGCCTCATTTACTATACGCGGATCTATGAATATGTAAATTAGCCCCGCCTCCACTCAGTCACAGCAGCAAGCACCTCGTGATTGAACTGTGGTAAACTCAATACAATGGCAAGTGGAAATATTGGTTTAATTAAGCCATATATGTTTGAACCAGAAACAAGCTGGTATGCTCAACGTAAGCAAGGAGACTGACGGCTGACTTTGTAAGGTAATATTATTTGCTGTTATTTGCTGTTTGGGCTGGTTCATACATCTTTTTAGACTCAAGATGGCGGTGCGCACGGACACAGCGGCTCTTAGCTCTCCTGTTTGGTGTTTTGTTTGTGTGGTTTTATATTTGTTTTCGAATTTGTTTGTTGAAATATGCAATGCATACATTGCCTACGAACGTCAGGACTTAATAGAGTACGGATTTCAGTGCAGGTAAACTGCTACAAGTGATTTTCAGTGGACTCACAACATACCGGAGGACATAGGAAGAGCACCGGGATCTCTGTGGATTGTTATCGGACCCAGCAGACAAAAAACATTTAAAACACAGCTTCCGAGCATCTTTCTCACCAGCGCCAGATCAATAACTTACAAAATGGATGAGTTGGAGCTACAGTAATCATCTTGTTCGTGATTGCTGTGTGATGATAATAACCGAAACCTGGCTGCACACGTTAATTCACGACGCTGCGGTTCAACTAACAGGACGAACAACCCACCGGCAGGACAGAAACAAAGACTCGGGTAAGAGCAGAGGAGGGGGACTTTGCATCTTTGTGCACAATGATTGGTGTAACAACAGCAATATTATAGACACAAACTGCTTTGAACGAACAGACTGGGAGGTATTTGAACATCAGGACCTGGAACAATACACAGAATCTGTTCTACATTAAAAACTGCATGGAAAATGTCACTGTCAACAAAAAGGTTCGGGTGTTTCCCAACCAGAAACCCTGGATGACATGTGAAGTGCAGTCATTGCTCAAAGAACGCGACTCCGCCTTCAGGTCTGGTGACAAAGCTTCGTACAGCACTGCTAGATCCAACTTAAAGAGAGGCATCAAACTTGCCAAAGGAGATTATAAAAAGAAAATTGAGGACAAAACAAGAGTGTGGCAGGGTATTCAGAGCATTACCAATTACAAGAACAATAACCACACCACTGTAAATGCTGATGCTTCACTGGCTGAGGAACTTAACCATTTCTTTGCCCGCTTTGAGGTTAAGCAACCCACAACAACTTCAGCACCTTCACCAACCTCACCCAACAGGAATATGACGTGAGACGAGTACTCAAAACTGTAAACACAAAGGAAGGCTACTGGACCGGATGGAGTATCTGGCAAAGTACTCAAAGCCTGTGCCAACCAGCTTGCTGGAGTATTTACAAAGATCTTCAACCTTTCACTGACATCAGCCATCATACCACCCTGCTTAAAATCAGCCACCATCATCCCTGTTCCTAAAAAAGCAGTCACCAGCAGCTTAAATGATTACAGACCGGTTGCACTAACACCAGTAATCATGAAGTGCTTTGACAGATTGGTCTCACAGCACATCAAAACCAGCCTTCCCTCCACCTTTGACCCACACCAGTTTGCTTACAGAGCAAATAGGTCTACAAATGATGTATCACCATAGCCCTTCACACTGCACTTAACCACCTTGAACGGCAGGGAACCTATGTAAGAATGCTCTTCGTAGATTACAGTTCAGCGTTCAATACAATCATCCCAGATATTCTAATCAGCAAATTATCTGTACTGGGCCTCTCCCCCTCCATCTGCACATGGATAAAGGACTTCCTCAAAAACCGCCCACAAACTGTTAAGCTCGGCCCCCACCTCTCCTCCACCATCATGCTCAGCACCGGCTCTCCACAAGGCTGTGTTTTGAGCCCTCTAGTCTACTCCTTGTACACACATGACTGTACTCCCTCTCGTCCCACCAACACCATCATCAAATTTGCAGATGATACCACAGTGATTGGACTCATCTCAGGAGATGATGAATCAGCCTACAGAGATGAAGTCCAGAAACTAGAGGAGTGGTGCTCTGAAAACAACTTTTCCCTGAACATCTCTAAGACAAAATAGCTCATTCTGGACTTCAGGAGGCGCCGTACTGAACCAGCCCCCCTCTAAATCAATGGGTACTGTGTTGAAAGGGTTCACACTTTCAAATTCCTGGGAGTACACATATCCAACGACATGTCTTGGTCTGCAAACACCTCAGCAACAATCAAAAAGGCACAGCAACGGCTGCACTTCCTCAGAGTGCTCAGGAAGAACAACCTAGAGTGAAAGCTGCTGGTGTCCTTTTACCGCTCTACCATGGAGAGTGTGTTAGTGTACTGCATTTCAGTGTGGTACTCCAGTTGCACTGCAGCAGACAAAAAAGCCCTCCAAAGAATAATCAACACAGCCCAAAAAAATCACTGGCTGCTCACTACCCTCCATGGAAAGCATTGCTCGCTCCCATTATCTCTCAAGTGTCAAAAACATCATCAAGGACACATCCCATCCAGGACACCACCTGTTTAATCTTCTGCCCTCAGGCAGGCGGTACAGATCCTTAAGAGCAAAAACCACTCGCTTGCAGAACAGTTTCTTCCCAGTTGCTATCAGGACTTTAAACTCATAAATGCACTAATGTTAAAATACTATTCAACCACATTATTCTTTGAGGGGAAGTCGTGGCCTAATGGTTAGAGAGTCGGACTTGTAACCTAAAGGGTCTCAGTTTCGACAGGAATTGTAGGTGGGGGGAGTGAATGTACAGCGCTCTCTTAACCCTCAATACAACGACTGAGGTGCCCTTGAGCAAGGCACCGAACCCCCAACTGCTCCCCGGGCGCAGCAGCATAAATGGCTGCCCACTGCTCCGGGTGTGTGTTCATGGTGCGTGTGTGTTCACTGCTGTGTGTGCACTTTGGATGGGTTAATTGCAGAGCACAAATTAACCACGTCATGTCACTTTCACTTTCACTTTAACTACAGTCACTTAGTTAATTCAAATCTCTTCTGTCTGCACTGCTGCTATACAACATGCAATATACAATATTGTACAATATGCAGTATGTCAATCTGCAATATCACTGTCTGAACACTTTATTTACCAGAACTTTAAACACATGCACTAAATAGTATGTCAGGGTGACATACCATATCTAATTACTAAATGTGAGGGTGAAATACCATATCTAGTTACTAAATGTGAAACACTATTACTAAATGTGAAACACTATATCTGCAGTAAAGGTGCAATAATATATGTGCAATAATATACACTATATGTCAATGTGCAATACTATATCTAGTCACTAAATCGCTACAGTTTCTCATTCCATTTAAATTGTACTTTCGTATAAACTTACTGTGCATATCAATGTGAAGGGCAACGTGCAATACTATAAATGGTCACTTTACTCAGATTGCTCAATGGGAATATCATGACCAAGTCACTTGCTGTATTTACTTGTAAAATTGTACTGTACAGTCTTATAGTCTTATTTATTGTCTGTGGTTATATGTTTGTTTTTCTAACACCAGTCAGGAGCAGTGCTCCTAATTTCGTTGCATGCAGAGAAATACAATGACAATAAAAGGGGTTCAATTAAGGCATTTACACTGTTGCCGCGGGTTATTATTCAAGTTAGCGGTTCTAAATACAAATAAATAAGCGCTAACAGCGCATGCCATCGTGAAAATAGTGAAAAATATTAACAGTTAGCAAAACATCTACAGAAAAATATACCGGATTAACCTGGCTGCCTTCTCACTAGACCTCCTGCTTTGCAGCACAGTTAATGATATGCTAATGATAGGATCCCTTGACGTGATTGGTTATTTATTTTTTAGTGATGTAGCAAAAAAAGGGCTGTTTCAAACCGTGTTCTTGGACTGCCTTTGGTAAACGCGCCGGTTACTCACGTACCCTCGGTTCCCTGAGATAAGGGAACAAGCCTTGTGTCGTCATTGACGACTGTATGGGGAAACTCCTGTTTACTCTGTTACTGAAGCCTGATTTGTTAACGTTTGTGTAGCTGCACAAACCAATGGCGCTCGAGCTGCCAGAGGGGGCGGAGCCGACTGCTATATAAGTCGGCCCAGAGAGCCATTTCTTCAGAATCAATGACTGAAGCGACAGCCATCGATTCGCGTGCAGCTATAGCACAGGCAGTTACGCAACGCTCATTCCCTTATCTCAGGGAACCGAGGTTACGTGAGTAACCGGAGCATTCCCTATCGAAAGGTAACTCCCGTTACGTTGTCATTGACGAGTGAATGGGGAACGCATCCAGTAACGCCGTGATATAAGCAGATGCAGAACGAAGCCTGCTTCGCGAGCTCAGCCTAGGCACACTCAGCGAGGGCCCCATAAGCCTGAGCATAAGACCCAAGAACAACTGGAGGTCTGCTTGACATAACCCATCCCGCCCGAAGGGGGGAAAAGTAAACATTAAGTGGATAACACCCACGTCCTACAAGGCTGGAATGTCCAAACTGTAGAATCTAACAAAGTTAGACGGCGACGACCAGCCTGCGGCCACACAAATCTCCCCCATAGTGATTCCACTGGACCAGGCCCAGGAGGAGGCCATTCTTCTGGTGGAATGGGCCCTCACACCTATAGGGCATTGCACGCCCGCTGAGGCATAAGCCACGGCGATAGCATCTACTATCCAGTGCGATAGTCTTTGCTTTGTGACCGGCAGCCCTTTAGAGCGGCCTCCAAAGCACACAAAGGGCTGCTCTGTTTGTCTGAAAGACTTAGAACACTCAAAGTACACTCACAGTACACGGACTGGGCACAACAAGTTAGGTCCCTGTTCACCATCCGCTACGAGGAGGGCTAGAAGGGAGATAACCTGGGCTCTAAACGGATTTGATTAAACCTTTGGTACATAACCGCTGCGCGGCTGAAGAGCGACTTTACAGTCATTGGGTCCAAACTCAAGACAGGAAGCACTGACAGACAGGGCTTGCAAGTCATCTACTCGCTTGATGGAGGCTAGGGCCAAAAACAGAGCGGTTTTGAGCGTCATGACCCTTAAGCCGGCTGTCTGAAGCAGCTCTAAGGGAGGGCCCTTGAGGGCCCCCAGGACTATGGACAAGTCCCATGTTGGCATAGTCTTAGGGCGAGGAGGATTCAACCGCCGAGCGCCTCTAAGGAACTTAACGACCAAGTCATTTATGCCAATAGTCCGGCCAGCCTTGAGAGAGTGATTCGCCGTGATGGCTGCCACATAGACCATGTGCTGAACGTGCTGAACACCAGTCACTGAAGACAGACCACTTGAGGGCATAGAGGCGTCGTGTAGACGGAGCTCTAGCCTCTAAAATGGTATTAGTGAGTCTGACTGGGAGTGGACTAGACTCCCGTCGAGCGGCCAGACATAAAGGCTCCACAGTTCCGGCTGGGGATGACAAATAGCCCTGCGTTTGTGAGAGAAGATCTCTCCTCAGTGTTATTGACCGCAGCTGGATCATCTCTGGGAACCAGACTTGGTTCCTCCAGAGGGGGGCCATGAGGAGGAGAGAGCATTTTGTTTCCCTGATTCGCCTGATAACCTGGGGTAGCAGGGCAATCAGAGGGAAGGCATACAGACGGGTGTTGGGCCAGTAGTGGGCCAGAGCATCCCGCTGCTTTGAAAAATAGGTTGGGCAGTGACAGTTGTCTTCGGAGGCGAAGAGGTCGACCTCTGCCTTGCCTGAAAACTGACCAAATCATCTTAACCTTCTGGGGATGTAGACTCCATTCCCCTGGAAGCTACATTGTTTCTTGACAACATATCCGCTCCCTGGTTCAGTCTGCCCGGCACATGAACCGCTCGTAGTGAGAGGAGTTCTTTCTGTGCTCAAAGCAGGAGATGTCGAGTCATCCTGTGAAGGGGACGTGACCTGAGGCCGCCTTGGTGGTTGATGTAGGCCACCACCGTTGTGTTGTCCGACTGGACTAGGACGTGATGTCCCTTTAAGGCTGGCAGGAAGGTCTTTAGGGCCAGACTAACAGCCATCATTTCGAGGCAGTTGATATGCAGGCGTCGCTCGTGGGTCGACCAGGAGCCGTACGCCGGGTTGCCCTCGTACATTTACATTTACATTTAATCATTTAGCAGACGCTTTTATCCAAAGCGACGTACAAATGAGGAGAACAATAGAAGCAATCAGACCATCGAGAGAGCAACAGTATACAAGTGCCATGACAAGTCTCAGTTAGTCTAGCACAGTACACGTAGCTAGGAATTTTTTATTTATTTTTAATTTTTTTATTAAATAGAATAGGTAAGTGTTAGTATTAGTTAGTCAGGTGCTGGTGAAAAAGATGTGTCTTTAGATGTTTTTTGAAAATGGCTAAAGACTCAGCTGTTCGAATTGAGATCGGGAGGTCATTCTACCAGCTGGGCACAGTCCAGGAAAAGGTCCGTGAGAGTGATTTGGTACCTCTTTGGGATGGCACCACAAGGCGTCGTTCACTTGCAGAACGCAAGCTTCTGGAGGGCGCATAAGTTTGAACTAGCAAGTTTAGGTATATTGGTGGAGTGCCAGTTGTGGTCTTGTAGGCAAACATCAGTACCTTGAATTTGATGCGAGCGCCCCACAGAGCGTACAGAGCACCCCATCCTGAGCTGGAAGCATCTGTCATGACCACCTTCCTTCTGGAGGTCATTCCCAACTGTCCAAGGAGCCACAGCTTTGAGGCAGCGATGGGTTACCTTGACATAAGTGTGGCCCAGGCGCCAGGCGTGGGACGGAACATGGGCTTTTAGCCAATATTGAAGGGGCCGCATGTGTAGCAAGCTCAGGGGAATAACTGAGGAGGCGGCAGCCATGAGGCCGAGCATCCTCTGAAATGCTTTGAGGGGACGCAAAGCCCCCCAGCTTGAAAGACGCCGCCGCTCGCTGGATAGTCAGGGAGCGTTCTGGTCTAATCCAAGCTTGCATTTGAACATAGTCTATGACCGTTCCCAGAAAGGACGCTCGTTGTCTGGGAATCAGAAAACTCTTGGCTGGGTTGATTTTCAACCCCAGACGCTCTAGGTGGTTGAGGAACAACGACCTGTGGGCGATCAATTGCCGTTCTGAGTCAGCTAGCATTAGCCAGTCATCGAGGTAGTTCAGCATGCGGATTCCCATCTGTCTCAGCGGGGAAAGAGCTGCGTCTACGCACTTCATAAAATTGCGGGGGGCCAGAGACAGTCCAAATGGAAGGACTGTGTACTGATAGGCCACTCCCTTGAAAGCAAATCTCAATGAACGGTCTGTGACGGGGCGCTATTTGGATATGAAAGTAAGCATCTTTCAGATCCACAGACAGAAATCAGTCCTCGGGCCGTATTTGCGCGAGGATCTATTTCAAGGTTAACATTCTGAATGGCCGCGTCTAACGAGGGGCACTTATCCTCACGTGTGAAGCACACCTGCGACACGAGGAGCTGCGGGGAGAGTGAAGTGCGCGTGCGTTGAGCCGACGCAACGTCACTCGTGCCCGAGAGAGGAGCCCCGCTGTTCCGCTGCTTCTTTCTCCTGGGAGAGAGAGGAGTCGTGGGAACGGAGCGGGGAGGACCACCTTCGTGGAAAAAGGCAATCCGCGAGCGAAGGCGGGCAAGGTTCATATCCTCGCAGTGAGGACACAAAGCCCTAGTGAGTGCAGCCTCTGCGTGGGCAACACCCAGACATGCGACACACTCCTCGTGCCCGTCAGCTGCGTGCAACAGGAGTTACCTTTCGATAGGGAACTACAGTTTTAAGGAGAAAATACTCATCAATGGTGTTGATGAATTAATTGGCACATGGTTCTAAAAGCATATTAAAAACACCACATACACAAACAAACAACATTTAAAGAAAATTATTTTCACTACAGGGGGACTTTAACAGCAAAATTCCCAATCACCAGATTGGAAAAAAATAGTGCAAATATTAGGGTATATACTTCATATTTTCCCAATTTAAATGTGTTATAGTGAGATTAAATGGATAGTTGACACACACACACACACACACACACACACATGACCGCGAAAAGTAGGGGTGCTGAGGGTGCTGCAGCACCCCCTGGCGTGTAGCCCAAGAAAAAAGGGGGTGCGGTGTTAAAAATAAATAAATGAAACTTTTGTAACAAAAAATAAATAAAAAACGAATTTTATTACTTTGTATAATTATTAAAATTAATAGAAAAGAAGAAGCCTAAGCCTACAATGACAATAAGCAACAGTAAAACATGATCGTTTGTTGCCATGACTTTTTGATCATATTATTAACTGTAACATGTCTGTGCCGTAGCCTACCCAAATCAAGAATTAACGACCATTTCTACAGCCATTGCAAAGATACAGCAGAGAAAGATCGAGAGCATTTATTTACCTCAGCAGCAACCAATCTCGCATTCTCGCATCTGCAGCGCTTGTTTTGATCTTTAACGTTACGCTAGATCTTTCCTATTCTTGGAACAAAATTAATGCTTAAGATCGATTCAGTATTACTCAATGAAAAAAAAATCCCACACACAACATCAACAATACTACAATGACAAAGTAGCTTATATTAAACATAAAACTTTTATTAACAAAACGAATAAGACATATCCACGTTGTAACAAATAAATAAAGTTTTTTTTGATTTTCCCCTTACTTCAAACGAATGCTTAGTTTGGCTCATTATTATTATTAATATTATTATTATTATTATATTATTAATAATAATAATAAAAAAGGCTATACAGTACAATGAGAAAATCACTTATATTAAAAACTTTGAACTTTTATTAACAATATGAATAAGGGAAATATGTTTTACCCGCATTGTAACACAAATAAATAAACTGTCTTTGGATTTCCCCTTTCTTTAAAACGATTGTTTGTGGTTCAATATTAGCCTTTTAATTAAAACACATCAGCCATAAAATAGTACAATGGCAAAATGAATAAGAGGGATATAGCCTACTTGCGTTGTAATCCAAATACATAAGGTATTTTCCCTCTTTTAAAAGAAATGCTTAGTTTGTGTTTCATTGTTTTATTTTATTTATTTATTTTTAATGAAAACAGCAACAATAAAGACACTGTCGCTTATATTAAACGAAGAAATGAAACTTTTATTGCGCTTTGGATCATAGAGCGTTGCATCACTCTCGTCACATGACCAACCCCCCCCCCCCCCCCCCCCCCCCCCCCCCCCCCTCCCCCCCTCCCATCCCCCCCCCCCACATTCCCTCACCCCCCCCCCCCCCCCCCCCCCCCCCCCCAACCCCCCCCCCCCCCCCCCCCCCCCCCCCCCCCCCCCCCCCCCCCACCCCCATTTTATTTCACAGCCCCACCTGCTCGAAATACGTTCCCGCAGCTATGCACACACACAAAAGCCATCATCTGTCATTTTTAGAACATACCAGGGCTGAGGTAGATGCATCTGTAATGACTGCAGTGGCTTGAGACAGTGTAGCTTTTGTGACCTCTATGGCCTGTCCACCAGAAACATGGGCTAGATCTCTGTACAGCTGTATTTCTGACAGAGACATTGATCTTGATGTAAAACGTTGAGATTGTGAGACATCCCTTCTTCTCCGGAATGAGAAGGGGTTAGTCAACATGAAAGTGACCTGGATGGCGTGAAGAAAGAGAAATGCAGAAATTCTGAAAATTGTCATTACAGTCGATTCCACAACACTTCAGATTTTAGCAGCAATTACATAGAAGTGATTTGCAGGCACTTACAGTTGACTTGGTGCGTTCAATAATGACTCGAACGGTGCTTTTCAATTCTGAATCTTTTGCTGCAGCATCAGTGAAAACAAAAATGTCTGAAGATGGAGGAGCTCCTGCTAGTGCCAACTAGAATAGACAAAGGAAAAACAAGATCTCAAGATTAATAAAATTTTAAGTCTGGCTTTATTGCGATATCAAAGCTTAACTCAGATATTCACAGTAATCATATCAATAATGTTATCTTATGCAGTATATCAGTTGGAAGAGGAGTGATTTACTCAGTTAAACAAAAAACAACAACAACAACAAAAAACAACAACCACACACACCAGCAGTCCTGACAAGCACATCTCTGGTAAGTCTCCTCCACCAGTTGCTGAAAGAGAATTGATTCTCTCTTTGAAAATATCTGCATTGTCAGTCCTTGTCAGAGGTCCAAAATCTGTATGAGACAAACACATCACATAACACTACAGCTTCATGTTTTACATAATTTTACACATATATATATATTTTTTATTTAAACATGTTTTAAAAATATTTAAAATATTAAATAATTTATTTCCACTAACTGTTGTTCAGCTATCATTCAGGTACTCTATAACCATTGCATATAATGACAGGCTTGAACATGTTCCTTTAATTTATTCCTTAAAATCCAAATCATTCACAGATAATTTTTACATTAGATTAAGTTAGATTCAGACATGATGTGATGGTGTCTGAATGGGTGCATAGTTTTTCTTTTTCACTAGCTTGATGCATTCAGGCTCATTTGTGCTCAAATGTAATGGACGGGAATTCACAATGGGACTGTTTATTAGCTACAAAATAAAAAATTGCAGTCAATAGAAAATTCACTCTCATATGTCATATTATTCGTTTTATTTTCACAATGCTGACATCCAAATTATTTGAGGAGGCACTGCTTCCTTTGCTTTTGTTGGAAAAACAACAACAACAACCTGGAATTTCACAGGACTAATTATGCAATATGAGTACCTGGATCATTAAATGGAACTAGAATGTATTCTGAAGGTTCTTCTGGTGTTCCTCTCCTGCTGTCTATGATACTGAAAGACACACTCTTTGCCTCCTCAATATCATCAGACATGCTGCCCGTGGTGTCAATCACAAAAGCCAGAACTGAGGTCTGACTGAGGCCCATCAATCTGAAAGAAAGAAACAAAAGGATGAAATCTGGCTAAACCTGAACAACAGTATCAATTTCTGATTCTAGAGGGCGCTAAAACTTAAAGGGGACCTATTATGTCCCTTTTTACAAGATGTAAAATAAGTCTCTAATGTCCCCAGAGTGTGTATGTGAAGTTTTAGCTCAAAATACCCCACAGATAATTTTTTTATAGCTTGTTAAAATTGCCACTTTTACACCATATCCTAACTACACACGATGCGATGCCGCGACACGTGATAAAAGGTATCTTTTCCATGTTAATTTTAGTTTTTGTCCTACCTAGCCTCGCGGCGACACACAAAATTTCTAATTGTGTTAGAAATTGTGATGTCGCGGCTGGAACAACAATATAAAAACTATATGACAGTACATAATCTCAGGTGATTATGTGCTTTATTCTAAGTTAAACGTGTCTAATATGACTTTAAATATAATTTTGTGTGACCTTATAGCCATACTGAAACAACTGTTTCAACTGAGAGTTTACCGCAGATGTTGAAAATAAATTAAAGCAAAGATGTCCGTTAAAACTGTGAACTCAGACGTGACCCTTCGACTTCGATGCACGCGTAGTCTTTCGCTCTGCTGACTTTGTCAAATATTTTATTATCCTGTCAGTAAATTTTAAACCATTTTGCATCGGACTCATCATGAGTGTTTCAACAGTCAAAGGCGACCGGAAAAGAGAGATTGGGCAATCGCCAATAAAGAAAAAATTCAGGGATTCCACCATCTCCAGAGAGGATATAGACGAGGCTATTGCTAACGGTATCAAGCTTGCATTTAAAGAACAGCAAAGCACTTTGGATTCGGTTGTGACTTCGGCAGTAAGAGATGCTGTGGACTCCAGCATTACTGATTCCAGCATTACGTAAACTACGTGAGGACATACAAGCGACTAACAATTCTGTTGGAGAGCTAAGAGAGGAGTTTGAGGCCATGGTTGCCGTGGCGAAGCAGACACGTGACCGCATTGATTCTGTTCAGGCAGATACACGTGAGGATCGGAGTGCAGTCACGGACTTAAGAAATCAGCTGGAGCGACTCACCGAGAAGATGGCGGATATGGAGGATAAAAGCAGAAGAAATAACATACGACTGGTGGGGTTACCAGAGTGGATGGAGGGATCCGATGTGGCTGGTTTCCTCGGAATTAATCTTTCCAAGTGGATTCCTTCCCTGAAAGGTCGTAACATCGAGATTGACCGGGCACACCGTGTATATGATGGAAGGAAAAACTCCGATCGGCCGTGTACTCTCATCTTCCGTGTGCTGAGATGGCATGACAGATTGGAGATTCTGAAGGGTGCTCGGCAGGCTTATCCGGTAAAATGCACGCAGGACAATGTCACGCTACTATTTTTTCCTGACTTTAGTCCAGTTACAGCCGCCAAGAGAAAAAGCTTGGTTCCGGTTTTGAGGTCGATGACGGCGCTTGGTCTCCAGCCCTTCCTCGCTTATCCGGCGGTAATTAAACTACGGCACGGGGGTGAACAGAGATGCTTCAATTCTCTTCGGAAAGCGGAGGATTTTGTCGGCTCCCTGTCACAGAGTGGGACATTTGCTGCGGATCCACAGGGCAGCGGGAAGGCGGCGGCCGCCATTTCTTTAACCCGACGGGAGGGGCTTGGTGGTCGATATGGAGGAGATGGTGGCGGGAGGGATATGAATGATTGCTAGATCCCTTTTTCTCTTTTTTCTTCTTTCCTCTCTCCTCCTGGGATAGTATTTATATTTTATTCGATGCAATTGTCCCCTTGCTGGTAAGACTAACCCCCTCTTTTTTTCTTTTTTTTTCTGGAGGGGACTAATGGAGAGTAGGTTTCATTACAATAATGTTTTGGTTATGTGAGCCTTTTGAGAGGCTCGTTGTGGGCTGAAGTGGATCGATCACGGATCATCACAAGTTTTTGTTGTTCAATCAGACCTATGTTCTCGGTAACGTGCGGCCTGAATTGTTTTTTTTTTGTCTATAGTTTTCTATAGATCTCTGTCTGTGTTGCTTTTATTTTTTACAACAGATATTCATGCTTTTATTTACTTTACCTTTTTTTTAAGGGGATTTTTCATCTAGGTGTTTTGATATCTAGAACGCACACTAGCGTTTACATGTCATTTACAGAATGGGAGGGCGTTTGCTTTTCTTCATTTGTTGAATACAATTTTGAGATTATGAACTTTTAATGTATACTCTAAATATTTTATTACTGAATGTGACGGGCTTAAATTCTGCTGTTAAACGAACCTGTGTGTTAGAATATTTACACCGTAAATCTATTTCTGGTGCCCTGATATGTAACACTGCGTCATCGGGTATTTTTTCTCCATGTGTTTTGGGAGTGTCCTGTGGTCATGGATCTGTGGACGCATGTAGACCTGGTTTTGTTTTCCTTACTGCGGACTGATTGCTTTGCTGATACGTGTGTGTCTTCTTGAAACTTAATGCAAAGGAGAAGGCTGTTTGCTGGTTTTGCGGCTGCGAGGAGGACGATGATGTAGAACTGATGTGAGCCGCACGTGTGTGGAGAGGCATATTGGATTGCATATTATTATTATTACTTTATTTCAATTTTTTTTTTAATTTTTATAACATATGTGATTATATAAAGGAAGGACCTGTTTTGTTGTTACTTTTTCCCTCCCTCTTTCTCTCCCCTTTGATTGGACCTTTAAAACATGGAGTATGTGTCTGTTGTTTTGTTTTGTTTGTTTTGAGTGGATGTTATGTTGTGATGTTGTGTGTGAAAAAATAAAATAAAAAATGTTGATAACAAAAAAAAAAAAACTGTGAACTCACTGCGAACCAACAAGTGTATTCCATGACAAAGATGGTATCAGTCACTCGGTATGTACATTTAATGATGTTAAAAATGTTTAATATTTATGAATTAGAGATTATAAACATATCCATTTTGTTGCGAGTGCAGTGTGCTTCCAGAGAGAACCTGCCCACACATGCTTCTGATTGGCTGTGATATTTGATTGATTCTGTTGCGTCTGGTGTGGACACGGTGTTAGGGTATGAGCCAAAATGCACAGTTTTTGTGTGTGTCCCTTTAAATGCAAATGAGCTGGTGCTCCCAGCCCTTTTCAGAAGAGGGTGGAGCTTCAAGAGGTTATCCAATATATATGTTTAATATATATATATGGGTTATCCAATATATACAGTACTTTTTAAAGACTGATTGATGTTTGTTTCACTATTTTTAAATTCAACTTTCAAATTCAAATCTATATTCAAACACGTTCATGTCCAGGTCGTAAACATAACATTGTGGGCGGAACTAACAGAAACTGATGAATCATCAATTTGACAAGCATGGAAAATTAAGAAACTACCCATATTTGACTAGAGCCCTGCATTTCAGCCCGGGTCTGACGGGCCCTAACTTTTTTACATCCCTAGGGCCGGGCTTTGGGCCAATTTTCATGTCATAGTTCAGACGTGGGCCGGGCCTCAGGCCTGTTTTAGGTTTTTCCTTATTTTTATATTTTAGACATCCATCAATTAGTGATGAAAAAAAATTGCCGCGCTGGTGGAAACAACACGAGACTGTGCTGCCGCGACTGTCAAGAGCGGCTCGATGGTGTTTAGTGTCCAGCAGCAGCAACGAGTGCAAGTGACTTCAGAGCAGCTGAAGAGTTCTGCATTCAAATGCACACAATAGGCTAAATCTTGCTGCAAAGCCCCAGCAAACATAATTACCATGAATGTGTCAGGGGGAAATAGTAAGGAGATATTTGAATTATTTACTAATAAACTAGTGTTTTCTGAGTCTGTTTTGCAAGGATGAAGTTGCTGATCCTGACTCGCCATCTCCTCATTAGACGCGCCTTTAGAGAGAAATGCATCTTTATTGATTATGATTATGATTATAATAATTTTTGTTTTAGATTTTTTTTTCGTTAAGTGGTAATTTAAAGCTTTATATAGATATATTTATCATGTCTGTGAGGCATGTATTTTCTCAGCTTCGGTTCATTTTTGTGAAGCGCTCCTGTTCAAGATGAGATGGCACATCATGTTTGTTTTCTTTGTTTTATAAAAGCACAATGTTTTGTTGATATTGTGAGTGCACACAAATAAAAGTAGACCCTTTACAGTTCCTAATGATGTATTACTCTTACCTTTATCAGAAAAAATGACGGCGTTGGCTATTTTAAGTTGTTTCCACTGAAAAAAATATGCAAGTGATTGCCCTGGTACCTCCATGTCCTGCAGAGTGCGCTTTAGCTTCCACTCTCCGCACAAACTTGGATATAGGCTAGCGCACATTATTATTATAGCGCAGGTTTAACTTTTAAACATTGTTATATGCTTGAACTGTTTTAGTATATCTATGGATTTTATTTTAGGCAAGTCGTGATGATTTGAGAAGGCTAAATTGATCAAACATAGGCTATGATCAGCTCACTGTTTGCCGCTGGCCACTTGGTCGTTACTTAAAAAACAAAAACATATATTTAACGAACAAAAATGCTCCAAACGTTTTTCTAAATTAACTTAATAAAAAAAGAAACGTACATTTCATTACATACAAAACGGAACTCAAAATTTCCAACTTCTCATTGCTCACCCGGGCCTACCCGTAGCTTCACCACTGATTCAAGTGTAAAACACCACAAAATTAAACTCAATGCGGTTTTTGCGTGATGTGGTAGATTGTTTCTGTGCGCGCACACCTGAAGCACATCACAGAAAGCCACCTCTCAGACAGCACGCAAGTAAAGAAATTAAGTTCTCTTTCATGTCTTTTTGAGCACATACACACAAAATTATGACAAAATGCCTGTCTTGACGAGTATCCACATAAACACAGTTGGTTATGTCTTAAGTAAACGTAAACAATTAAGAAAATATTGTATGTGTGTCAATATAACAGATCCAAGTTTTTAATTTTTTTTCTCTCTGTATCTCCTTCAAATTTGGCAACTTTGGGCATTTTCCAAACTGTTACCAAAGAAATTTACAATGCTACATCCTATATCATTGTTCATCATTGTTCATCTTAGTGATCAGGAATTTGAGAAATCACACTGAAACGTTTGGATGCAATCAAGATGCTCGATCAGGTTTTAGGCATTATAAACTTTCCCTCCTCCCTTGTTATACCTAAATTACAGATGCATGTCTAACGTCCACCTCTGGTTCAAAGAGCGTTAACACCTCTGCTATCTTCACTGACGCTAGCAAGGACCCCCATCCTCACAAGGAGCCACTAACCGTGGCCCAGACATACTCAAAAGCCACAATACACATAGGAAAGCACATTGGCTCCAGTTATCCACAATCAAACTGTTCCAAAATGTATATAGTGAATTCCGGTGTTGTATGTGTGTTCTTAGGTTATAGCAGCTTAGTTGAAACTCTGTAGTATTGTAGAGAAGCTCCGATTACTTGAATCTAGACATATGAATGTATCACTGCCTTAATGTTTTCCAAACCCTGGCATGTTAGGTATCAAAATGTCTTCTGATTCCCAGATTAATGGCGCATATCATCTCACTATATCTTGCATCATACTCTTTTTACCATACTTTGACTTATCTTGGGACAAATCCTCCAGACCACCGTAAACCATGCAAATGGGCTGTAAATGGAGACAAAGAAAATTTCTCCTTCTCAAAGTTCATGCCTTGTATTGGCCATTCCACCAAAGATGGGTGTGACTAGGAACCATTAAAAGTCCGTAACCCAAACCAATCATTGCTCAAAAACCCTTTGAAACACTCTCCAAGACGCATCACCCTGGAGTCTGACTTTTCCGGCAGTTTTTATCTTCAAGTAACTTTGTCGATTTGCTGTGTACTCTCCGATCTTCAGAGCTCAATGAAAGCCTCCAGCTCACTCCTGCTGAACTCATCAAGAACCACCGTTGTCTACCAACCCTTGTTCAGCAACAAAGCCAATGCAAGTAACCGTTTCCAACTAGTTAGATGCGCGTCTAAGTTTGGGCCCCTTTACCAAGGTGATTCTTGATTCTTTGATGATTCGCATGAGGTTGTGATTAACTGATGTTAAATACTGCAATTTTTTTCTCTCTCTCTCTCTAATGTTGATCTTGCTACATGCTTACTGCTAGTACAGTAAAGTAGGAAAACTATTCTTCCTTGGCCAGGAAAATAATCTTCCCTAGAATTGATAAAATATTATATTGTCTGCTCGGTGAATGGACAGATCAAATAATTGTAATGCTTATTCTTCTACAGTTAATTCAAAGATCTAATCTAAATATTCATAGTTAATTATAAACAGTTATAATTACTTATAAATATATTTCCCTTTTGAGCTAATTTGCTACACTATGTCAGTTTAATTTAACTGGGCAAAAGCCTAACCAATTATTTCATTACAGAAGAGTCCAAAACCATGTGTGGTGTAAAAGGAAGGTCTCATACCGAAGAAAGTCTCGGTCACCTGTGGCCAGTCGGATGTCTTGCAGCACTTCCATAGTAGCATTGATGGCCATTTCAGCAGCACGCTGGTGAAGGAAACCGTGATCTGACCAAATGTCATCCTTATTGATGCCTCCAGTGGGTTCTTTTGAACTGGTTCTGTCGAGAGAGCCACCATGGCTACACTTGCCTGAAAGAAAATTATGTGAGTGTAGATTTGTGATCCCAATTCCAGTTATCCTGTTGTCTGTGATGTACAGAGGAGATCAACACTACAAATGGGATGATAATCCTTCCTACCTGCAGGTTTTGTGGAGTAGAAAACACTGAAGTATCCTGAGGTTAGTTTCTTTTGCAGCAGTATTTCTGGGAGAATGTTATCTCTGCAGTTTGACCCAGTGCAGCTCTTGCATGTTGGTGTGTTGGGACCTAGATACACAGATCAGAGATAAAGAAAAAACTGTGCATGTTTATGCCATATTCATATTGTGGCAAAACTATTAAACTATCTAAACACACAGGGGGTGTGGAAATTTTAGAATGGAGTAATTGTATTTTGTTGTGCCTGCTAGATTGTCGAGAGGAAGGTCAGGTTTGATCAGTTTGCTGAAAGGAGCAGTGCTTCCCAGTTCCACCCAGTTACTGTGGCTATAGAAATCCTGCGCACAAACCAACAACACATGTATTCACATAAATTAATCAAAATAGTGATTTTACTTAATGAAATTAAATATATTAGTCACCCTACATTCATGTATGAATGCACTTCTTGCATTCTTTTATTTCAATTTGGGATACATGTGGCAGGCATATTCAAGTCTCTGCACCAAACTTTGTGAAAATTGGAAGTGAGTTCTTGTTTTCACTTACTATTTGCCCAAATATAGTATATCCAATGAAGTTGTCATCAGAATTTGCAATGTGTTACATAGGCCTAAGCAAAAATGCCTGAGCAAAAATTTTTTTTTTAAATAATTTTATGAAAATTTAAAATGTCCACAATATAATTATAATTTATTACAAAACATGTAATATTGTTCAAAATTCAAAAATAATTCAGACACTTTGTGGTTGTCAAACATAGTCAAACATTCACATAGTTAATTTGCTGTGGTTTAACCACACCTGTGAACTTGAGCAGAATTGACTACAATAAAAATCACCATTAAAAAGTCTCATTGGATAAATACAGGTGCATCTCAAAAAATTAGAATATCGTGAAAAAGTTCATTTTTTCTTGTAACTTATTTCAAAAAGTGAAACTTTCATAGATTTTAGATTCATTACGTGTAAAGTAAAACATTTCAAATGTTTTTTTTTTTTGTTTTAATTTTGATGATTAGAGTTTACAGCTCTTCAAAGTCAAAAATCCAGTATCTCAAAATATTAGAATATTTTCTAAGATCAATCAAAAAAAGGATTTGCAAAACAGAAAAGTTCAAGTTCTTTAAAGTATGTTCATTTATGCACTCAATACTTGGTCGGGGCTCCTTTAGCACAAATTCCAGCATCAGTGAGGTGTGGCATGGAAGCGATCAGCCTGTGGCACTGCTGAGGCACTATTGAGCCTTCAGCTCTTCTGGATTGTTGGATTGACTGTTTCTCATCTTTCTCTTGAAAATATCCCATAGATTCCATATGGGGTTCAGGTCAGGCATGTTGGCTGGCCAATCAAGCACAGTAATATCATGGTCAGCAAACCACTTGGAAGTGGCTTTGGCACTGTGGGCAGGTGCTAAAGTCCTGCTGGAAAAGGAAATCAGCATCTCCATAAAGCTTGTCAGCAGATGGAAGCATAAAGTACTCCAAAATCCCCTGGTAGACAGCTGCATTGACTTTGGACTTGATAAAACACAATGGACCTACACCAGCAAACGTCACGGCAACCCAAATCATCCCTGACTTCAGAAACTTCACACTGGACTTCAAGCAGCTTGGATTTTGTGCCTCCCAGTCTTCCTCCAGACTCCAGACCTTGATTTCTAAGTGAAATACAAAATTTACTTTTATCTGAAAAGAGGACTTTGGACCACTGAGCAACAGTCCGGTTCTTTTTCTCTTTAGCCCAGGTAAGATGCTTCTGACATTGTTTCTGTTTCAGAAGTGGCTTGGTAGCCCTTTTCCTGAAGACGTCTGAGTGTGGTGACTCTTGATGCACTGACTCCAGCTTCAGTCCACTCCTTGTGAAGTTCTCCCAAGTGTTTGAATCGGCTTTGCTTGACAGTATTCTCAAGCTTGCGGTCATCCCTGTTGCTTGTGCACCTTTTCCTACCCAATTTCTTCCTTCAAATCAACTTTGCATTTAATATGCTTTGATACAGCACTCTGTGAACAGCCACCCCTTTCAGTAATGACCTTCTGTGACTTACCCTCTTTGTGGTGGGTGTCAATGTTTGTCTTCTGGACCATTGCCAAGTCAGCAGTCTTCCCCATTATTGTGGTTTCAAAGAACAAGAGATATCCGGAATATATACTGTAGGGATGGTCATTTATTGAAACTTTGCAACGATTGTATCGTAAAAAGCGCTATACAAATAAACTTGAATTGAAAAAAATTGAATTGAAATTGAAACTCAAATGTAAATATTCTAATATTTTGAGATACTGATTTTTGACTTTCATTAGCTGTAAGCTCTAATCATCAAAATTAAAACAAAAAACTTTTGAAATGTTTTACTTTACATGTAATGAATCTAAAATATATGAAAGTGTCCCTTTTTGAAATAAGTTACAAGAAAAAAATAACTTTTTCACCGTATTCTAATTTATTGAGATGCACCTGTATGTTCTGAGAACACTCTATCATCTGTTTGCACATACCATTTAGTTTAATATTTTGTTTTTGTTGCAAAGGGCTCTGTATTCAGACACTCTTTGGTAATAGAGTTACAGGTGCATCTCAATAAATTAGAATGTCGTGAAAAAGTTATTTTTTTCTTGTAACTTATTTCAAAAAGTGAAACTTTGAATGAATGAATGAATGAATGATGCATTTATATAGCGCATTTATTGTGTATTGCCATACACCCAAAGTGCTTTACAATCATGTGGGGGGGTCTCTCCTCAACCACCACCAGTGTGCAGCATCCACTTGGATGATGCGACGGCAGCCACAGGACAACGGCGCCAGTACACTCACCACACACCAGCTACAGGTGGAGAGGAGAGAGAGATATAGAGCCAATCAAGTGGAAGGGGATTACTAGGAGGCCATGATTGATAAGGGCCAGTGGAGGGAATTTGGCCAGGACACCGGGGTTACACCCCTACTCTTTTACGAGAAGTGCCCTGGGATTTTTAGTGACACAGGGAGTCAGGACCAGGTTTTACATGTAAAGTAAAACATTTCAAAAGTTTTTTATTTTTTATTTTGATGATTAGATCTTACAGCTCATGAAAGTCAAAAATCAGTATCTCAAAATATTAGAATATTTACATTTGAGTTTCAATAAATGACCATCCATACAGTATAAATTCTGGGTATCTCTTGTTCTTTGAAACCACAATAATGGGGAAGACTGCTGACTTGGCAATGATCCAGAAGATGAACATTGACACCCTCAACAAAGAGGGTAAGTCACAGAAGGTCATTACTGAAAGGTGTGGCTGTTTACAGAGTGCTGTATCAAAGCATATTAAATGGAAAGTTGACTAGAAGGAAGAATTTGGGTAGGAAAAGGTGCACAAGCAACAGGGATGACCGCAAGCTTGAGAATACAGTCAAGCAAAGCTGATTCAAACACTTGGGAGAGCTTCACAAGGAGTGGACTGAAGCTGGAGTCAGTGCATCAAGAGTCACCACGCTCAGACGTCTTCAGGAAAAGGGCTACCAAGCCACTTCTGAACCAGAGACAACGTCAGAAGCATCTTACCTGGGCTGTGGAGAAAAAGAACTGGACTGTTGCTCAGTGGTCCAAAGTCCTCTTTTCAGATGAAAGTAAATTTTGCATTTCATGTGGAAATCAAGGTCCCAGAGTCTGGAGGAAGAGTGGAGAGGCACAGAATCCATGTTGCTTGAAGTCCAGTGTGAAGATTCCACAGTCAGTGATGATTTGGGCTGCCATGTCATCTGCTGGTGTTGGTCCACTGTGTTTTCTGAAGTCCACAGTCAACGCAGCCATCTACCAGGAAATTTTAGAGCACTTCATGCTTCCTTCTGCTGACAAGCTTTATGGAGATGCTGATTTCATTTTCCAGCAGGACTTGGCACCTGCCCACACCGCCAAAGGTACCAAAAGCTGGTTCAATGACCATGGTGTTACTGTGCTTGATTGGCCAGCAAACTCGCCTGACCTGAACCCCATAGAGAATCTATGGGGTATTGTCAAGAGGAAGATGAGAGACACCAGACCCAACAATGCAGATGAGCTGAAGGTCACTGTCAAAGAAACCTGGGCTTCCATACCACCTCAGCAGTGCCACAAACTGATCACCTCCATGCCATGCCAAATTGAGGCAGTAATTAAAGCAAAAGGAGCCCCTACCAAGTATTGAGTACATATAAAGTAAATGAACATACTTTCCAGAAGGCCAACAATTCACTAAAAATGTTTTTTTTTATTGGTCTTATGAAATATTCTAATTTGTTGAGATAGTGAATTGGTGGGTTTTTGTTAAATGTGAGCCTAAATCATAACAATTAAAAGAACCAAAGACTTAAACTACTTCAGTCTGTGTGCATTGAATTTATTTAATACACGAGTTTCACAATTTGAGTTGAATTACTGAAATAAATGAACTTTTCCACGACATTCTAATTTATTGAGATGCACCTGTATATTAGTATGGTTTTTCTTGCTGAGTGTTGGACTATTCAATGACTGTGGACTGTTACTGCCCCCTTGAGGAAATAAGGAGTATGCTAGAATGTGCTGGAAAGCGCATCATAAGAATCATTAGTTGTTGGTATGAATCTGTAGAGTGTGGAGCGCACAAGAGTTTTCATCATTTCTAGACTGGTGTTGTTTAATCATGTGCGTGCATCTAAAAGTAAGTTTGTATGTTTATTGATAATTTTAAAGTGTTGTTTACGGGTTATAATTATGTTTCGTTGAGTTATTTAACTAATATGGCCGTACGGCCGATCAACCTGTGTGTACCTAATTGCATGATTATAATTGTTTATACGGCTCCTCCTTATTGTTTATATGAAGCAGAAGTATATTTGTCTTTCATTGAGTATATTTAAACAGTATTTATACGATTTGACGACATTGTTGCATATGCTAAGAAATGCTTAGTCATTCTGTTATGCACAAGCTATTCTGTGCGACGTAATTAGTGTATCGGCCGCGGGTTCGATTCCCGGTCTGACCAAAGTTGAGTAACATATAAATAAGGTATAGAAAGTGAAGAATAGTACGTCTGGATATGTTTTAATGTCTTTCTAACTATTAATATTGTTAACTTTGCTATTGTTTCTTGTATTATTATGCTATGGTGATGTCACGTTACGCTGCCGGAAGGAACACAGAGCCGTGAATAAATAAAATATTCTTTAATATGATCCAACACAGAGGGTAAATCCAACACAGTGAACAGGAGGAAGACACACGTACATCACTTGTAGACCCAACAAACACTAACTGAACAGACTGGGGCTTTTAAACACAGGATAACTAGGGACAGACAGGTGCGGGGAATCATAATCAAACTAATTAGACTGGGAAGAAACTGGGTCATGGAGCACATGGGGAGGAAAAACACAACAAAAACAGTCCAGGGGCGTGACAGGTGAATATTAAATACTGATATAAACTATTATTTCTACTTGTCTTGTAGAACCACACAAACACCCACATGTTTGTATATGCTAGTGTAAATAAATCTTCTGTGAAGCAAGAAGCATCTTTGTTGTGTTTTGACCAGACGTACCACAGTGATTAATTCAACCCGAACCACATTAGTAACTACAGTACATTTGGTCCTTCGAGCCGGATCAGTAATTGCGTCCGAAACGTCGAATACAGCCTCCAGCCTGGTTAGAGGATTATGAGGTTTCTATGAGAGGTTTCTATGAGTTTTATGAGTGACTATGCCATTGGGACAGACCAGAGATTCATAAGCCGCTCATTACACATTGGACCAAGATATGAGAGCACACCTGTATCTCACCCAGTCACAACTGAGGATGTATCAGAGATTTTGAGAACAGTTCAGGAGCTCAAACGAGAAAATCAACAGCTTCAGTCTACCGTGCTAGATATGCAGCAGAAAATGAGTGCTAACACAGCATCCTCACTCCACCAAAGATCAGTGCCTTTGCCATATGACAGAGCCCAGTCACAAGCAAGTCAAGCCCCCTTACCAGATTATGAAGACTGGCCGCTACCACCTCCACCTGTAGTGGATGACGACATCCTTACTCCTTCAGTGGATATACCACCCCCACCTCCTAGACATATGTCCAATTTGGTGGATGAATTAACTACCAGACTGCAAAACTTAGGGACTAAAGATCAGCCCCTCTCATGCCCATCAACCCCTGAGTACTGTGAACCTGAGAGCTATTCCAAAGCATCAACTCCACAACAGAGGAGAAGTAACTATCCCCAGTCCAGGTACCCTCAAACAGCACCTACCAGCAGTAAGCCATTCTACAGAGATACTGGACAGCATCCTTACTACCCTCAGCAAGAAATGATATACAGAGGCCCTAAGCCCACAATCCCTGACTTCACTAAGGGAGACTCACAGGAATTTGCACGACTGAAGGTCTCATTGGACAATCTTCTACCCAAGGATGCTACTGACAGATTTAAATTTCAAATTCTCATAGAACACTTGAAGTTTGAGGACGCTCTTCAAATTGCAGATTGCTACATCAATTCCAGTAGGCCCTATTCAGATACCATGGCCTCTCTTCGCTGAGCAATATGGGCAACCTCACCAGTTAGCCCTGCGGCGAATTGCTGATTTGATGGACAATCCTACTATCGGTAGTTATGATGCCAGTAGGTTCAAAAGGTTTGCATTGAAAGTCAGAGCTCTGGTAGGCATGCTGGACCAACTGGGGGATAGCGGCAGAGTTGAGCTTCAGTGTGGCTCACACGTAACAAGGCTGTTGTCCAAGTTGCCTCACAACTTACGATTTGAGTTCAAAAGGTATGTGTACCCCTTGAATGTTCGCATCCCCACTCTTTTACACTTTGCAGACTGGCTTGAATACGAGCTGAGAATACAAGAGAGTGGTTTTGAGTTTCTTGGCGGAGACAGAAAGGAACACCCTGGCCAGAAGAGAGACAGGCGCAAAGACTTTAAGTCCACCAAGACAGCAGCTATATTTCACAGAGCAGACCCTGCTCCCAATACCACATATTCAGGAGAGTCCAATTCAAGTGTAACAATTTATAATCAAAAGGGAATTGTATATAAATAATTACAATTAATTATGATTAATTACAATTATTTATATCGGCTGACAGTAATAACTGTAGCAGAATTAAATTGCCATCAACTGATCTGTCCGTCCAGCGAACATTCAGCGTAAGTTCATATCAACTCTAAGAAAGTATATTTCCTTGGCCACAGAAAATACTTTCCTATTAATGCATTAGAGCATGTAGCGAGGGTCAAAATCGTAAAGAGACATTTAATTTGCAAGGCAGAACCAGAAAGTCATGTAATTCATGCACACAACTTTTATTAACTAAACGCTAACACACATAACTAATCTAAACAAACAAACGAAAAAACATACACTCACGCGTACATACAAAGGGGAGCTAAAGTGTATGAATGAAGCCATTAGAGAAACCAGAGAATGCAGTTATGGAAAGAGTCAGATAACCACCTGAATAAAACCATCAGCACCGTTTATAACGGGGTCTATAACTTATACTAAACCTCTGTTTCGTTTATGTAAATGTATGATACTTGCATTTCCTTTGTGTCCGGATGCAGTCTCGGATGAAAGTTCTGATGGTTTGAAGGTTTGGTGGTGTTGGAGTTCTTCAAGTTCTTCCGGGTTTGAAGGGTGATGAACTCCAAAAGATGTTATTCTGGCTCGGCGGTAATTGGGAGTTTCTTCCCAGGTAGAAAGGGAAAAAGAGCTAAGAAAGAGATCTGCTGAGATCCGAGGATCCTTGGTTGAATGGAAAGTCAAGGCCGCAAGGCCTGGAGCAAAACTTAAGGGTCGCTGAGGAGCTCACATCCTTCTCATCCTCTTAGGATCTAAAATAACCGCAGACTGGGGGCGGGTCACTGATGTGAGAGCTTTATCAGATATAGAGGTCACACCTCTGGGGAGTCAAAGAGCCAATGGTGACTTGAATTTTGGAGGGAAAGTTTACGACTCTTTGTCTCCATGCATGGTAATTTGCATATGAGCTGGATTGGAAGTTGATATACAAACTATTAAAGATTCTTAGAACACTTATAGGTATCAACCTATACTATACACTCTCAATTAGATCATCCAAAGACGAATTGATAGAGACCAAACATGGTAATATTAACTAGTGATCTATCATAAGCATGCATAAAGCAGGATACAATACACAAAAACATATACAAGAACAGTAATAATATACACAATGACCTGAAGATATGTGTGTTCATTCAAAGAAAGGTTTTTCTGTGAATTAATTAGAGAAAAGTACATTTTTATGGCATAATGTCTCTTTCCTAAGGGGATATGAAGTGAGTGTTGCTCTGCCCACATTCCTTTGAGCAATAAAACTAGTGTTATTAGATGGAATGGAACCGAGGGCCTGAAGTCATTGATAGTCATACTAGCACCCAGTGGGCCTCATTTATCAATCTAACGTAGAAACGAGGGCAGATCCGTGCGCACAAATCAACTTACGACAGAGCTCACGTGTGATTTATGAAACATTTGTATGCCGCCAATCCCATTGTACGAAAGATCGTACGTTGATAAATGTGGCGGCTGAAAACAATCGTCATTTGAATATTACGCCCCTAAAAACACCCCGGTTTAGTAGCCTCGCCCCTAAAGTTTACGACACGGAGAAACATAACCCGGCCAAAAAGAGGAAGTAATCTAATGAAAGAGAAATTGATCTTACTCCAAAAACACCCTTTAACCTTATAATTGCAAACAATGGCATTCATTTATATGTATATTAAATACCAGTAAATATAACGAAAAAATTTTTATAAGTATTATAAACACTATATAGATTATTTAGTTCTCCTTATTCCACAACAAACCCTTTAAATTTAAAGGTATTACAAAACAAGAATGAAAAAATCAGTAGCTATAAAATTTTATATTAAACTATGAAGTAAATCTCAAATTAGGCTATAGTGACATTCATTATAAACAGAATAGGCTACAATGTCAAGCTAAAATGAATTAATTAAAGCGATACTAAACGGCATTGGGCTCACAAGCCTCTCTCATTCGACATCCAAATGTTTCCATTTTTGCCATGTAACATTTGGTTACTAAACTATTATCTATGTTGTAAACAAGGCTTTGTACTTCACTTGAGTTCCAATATCCATGTAAAATATCACCCTTCACATGCGCAATAAATGTTTGTTTCGGGTCTGCACGCTGATTTTACAGTGGACCTTGTAAATTGTGCAGTGTAACTTATGTTTGGTTGACTGCATTTTAGTTTGATTAATGGCTGAAATGTCAAGTTAATAACGCTGTGTGTGTGTGCGTGTGAGGCACCTGCGTGATCACCAATCAGTTAAAAAAAAGAAATAAAGTTATAGAAAACAAATAAAATGCATTAAGAGTGTCACAAAAACAAAAGTGGCCTATACTTGTCGCACTGTTTTTTTTTTCTTTTGTTAATCTGTTAATTAAGAGAAATATATTTCGTGTAGCCCTATTTATTTTATTCATTTTATAATTTCTGTTTTTCTCCATTCACAGAAGCGCTGCAGGTGCGTGATACGACAATGTGTGATTCCTCACGGTCTGTTGTTTATGCTGCTATTTGAGCATAAAGCTAAAGCCCTGAAAGAAGAAGAAAAAAAATAGCTTCGTTTGTCGGTTTAGAAAAATAATCTAAATTAAAAAAATGCTGTCATTATACAATTCTCTATGCTGCACGCAAGTTCAGGCTAACTCAAAAACTTGCGTACACGAGCTCAGACCTGATGTGAGATTTGATCGTAGCCACCGCTCACGTCCATATTGATAAATTCCAAGTTTTGTGTAGAAACGACCGTACGCCCAAATTTCGGTCGTATGTTCGTTTCGTAAATGAGGCCCAGTATGTGTATTGGGTGAGGGGTCTGTGACTATTTGTTAATCTAATAACTAATTGATTTGTTAAATCAAATGCAAAATTGTGTGTCTGATTGGTCCAAATGCTACACAAGTGTGGCTAAACCTCCGGACAAACAAAAAATGTTCTGCCCCTACTACACAAATACCCAGCATTATCTGAATCAGTGCCAGAATTTCAGCCAGCTAACCAAAGAACAGAAACCTAACTGGGTGAAAACAGGGCAAACATCTCGATGCACTTCATGAGTTAAATGAAAGACCAGTCAATGAGAACACCTCTCTTGTCAACAATGCCAATGAGGTCCTGTACCTAGACGGACCATTAGGCTGCAGTCAAGTACTGGTAAATGTCACAAAAGTAATTCTTCGGGATGGGGAACATGCCCTTGAGACATTTGCCATTTTAGACGATGGCTCAGAACGCACCATCCTTTTGCAAGCAGCTGCTCAGGAACTGAAGCTACATGGTAAACCAGAAAACCTTGCTCTGAGAAATGTTAGGCAGGACGTGAAAATCATACATGGTTCTTCAGTCTCCTTCACCATCTCTCCAGCCTGTCAGCCTCATAAAGTGTTTAAGATACACAGGGCATTTACTGCAGGCCATTTGGGGCTCGCCGAACACACATGCCCAGCTGCCACCTTACAACATAAATACAGACACCTCAGTGGACTGCCAATCCCTTCCTTTGACAGTGTTCAGCCCCTCCTTCTAATTGGCTCTGACAATCCCTACTTAGTTACCCCGATTGTGCCTGTACGCCTGGGACCTCCTGGTGGACCAGCAGCGGTGAAGACACGACTAGGTTGGACAGTTCAAGGGCTTGCTAAACTTTTGCAACATTTAACAGGTTATGTGGTTGAAGTACCAGAGCAGAAACTAATGGAGAAAGATCAAGAATCATGGTTCATTCTCCACCATATGGTGATCCATAATGGGAAAAACAGAGTTGTTTTCAATTGCTCTTTCTCATACAGAGGTAAGAACCTGAACGACCTGCTTCTGCCTGGACCAGCTCTGGCGTCCTCCTTACTTGGTGTGTTGCTCCGATTCCGGGAGTATGCTGTAGCCTTTAGTAGCGATTCGGAGTGATTCTCCGATTCTTATTGCGTGATCTGAATAGAGATGAACCCCCTCGCATCTACGAGTGGCAAGTGCTCCCAATCGGGACTACCTGCAGTCCGTGTTATGCAACGTACGCACTACAGAAGCACGTAGTTGATCACAGTCAGCCAGAAGACAATGTCCGCCACTCCCTTGAAAGGTGTTTCTATGTAGATAACTGTCTACAGAGTGCTGCAACACCTGATGAGGCTAAAGTGCTGGTGAACACACTGAGGAATCTGTTGGCAGGCGGAAGCACTAACCAGGAGGCTAAAGGCTGCAGCCACTAGCGTCAGTCGCTAGTGCATCTCTTGAGATCAGGGGAGTGAGGTTTACCTGCACAGCACCTACTCGCTGGCCTCCATTACACTCACCCCCCTAAACCTCACTACCTTCCCAACGCACCAATGTAACGGGTCCCACTCGCCTGCTCCGAGTGGGTCTCGAACCCGGGTCTTTGGCGTGGGAGGCAGACGCACTAACCAGGAGGCTCAAGGCTGCAGCCACTAGCATCAGTTGCTAGTGTGTCTCTTGAGATCAGGGGAGTGGGGTTTACTTGCACAGCACCTACTCGCTGGCCTCCGTTACACATAGATCATCTGCCAAAGGAAGCCAGATCAGAAAGCAGTGAGCTTTGTCTTAACCAAACCGAATCAGATCCTCAAGAACTTGCATTAGGATTACGTTGGATGTGTCAGTCTGATACTCTTGGATACCAAAACCGCCTCGACAACTGTCCAACTCCCACAATGAGAAATACATACAAGGTAGTAGCGAGCCAGTATGACCCGCTTGGGTTCCTTGTTCCCTATATCACTCGGGCCAAGATCCTTATACAGAGTCTCTGGGCTAAGCAACGAGAGTAGGATGACCCACTGCTGCCAACTGACATTCTTCAAACCTGGCATGATTGGCAAAGGGAACTACAATACCTTTCCCAAATCATACTACCACGCTGTTATGTAAGTTCCCAGTTGGATTCCCTTAACTGTAGTCGGCAAGTACATATCTTCAGTGATGCCTCCGAAAGGGCATATGGGTCCAAAGCATTCTTGCACACAAAGAATCCAAAGGGAAGTGTGGAGGTAGCCTTCCTCACAGCCAGGTCAAGAGTAGCCCCTAAGCGCCAGTTATCTGTGCCTCGACTGGAAATGTGTGCAGCTCTCACAGGTGCACAGTTAGCTTCCTTACTAGCTAAAGAGCTTACTCTGAACATTGAATCCTTTGTACTCTGGACTGATTCCACTACAGTCCTGACATGGCTTCAGTCGGAATCCTGCCATTACAAAGTATTTGTGGACACCAGAATTGCAGAAATACAGGAACTTACAAGTGCACACACCTGGCAGTATGTGTAATCCACCAATAACCCAGCTGACTACATTACTCGTTGGAAGACTCTGAAGGAACTAGCCACAGACAAAACATGGAGACAAGGACCAGAATATCTCTGGAACTCACCCTGCTACTGGCCTGTTGCCCCCGACATAAGTGCATCTGAAAATCCTGCTGTACTGAAGAAGCCTACTTTCTGTAGTCACGTAACAGTTGATGTTCAGTCCCTGCCTCACCCAAAACAGTTTAGTAGCTTTAAAGCCTTAGTTGAAGCAACAGCACTTCTACGCCACGGGTCGGCAGGTAAAGAAGGGGATCCTTCAGCTGAGGATCATCAATCAGCAGAAAGAGAACATAGACAAAGAACTTCATCACCCTGGTTCAGAATGGGTCTTTGCAGAGCTCCGCCATAAATATTGGATTTTACGTGGTAGAGAAGCCGTAAAATGGCAAAAAACACTCATGCCCTGATTGTCAAAGGTGGCGAGCTAAACCAACAGTGCCTCAGATGGCAGATCTCCCTCAGGCCAGACTGCAGATTTTCAAACCACCATTCTTCTCTATGGGAATGGACTGTTTTGGCCCCTTTACTGTTAAAATAGGTAGACGAAGTGAGAAACGTTAGGGCATATTGTTTAAATGCCTGACAACCCTTGTTGTCCACATCGACCTCTTAAGCAGCCTCGATACTGACTCATTTCTGATGGCTCTAAGACGCTTCACATCCTACCGAGGAAAACCCTCAGAGTTACTATCAGATCAAGGCACAAAAGGGGGAGAAAGGGAGCTCCAAGATTCATTCAAATCATTGTGTCCTACCCTGCAGACAGAGCTTGCCAAACAACAAATACAATTCAGATTCAATCCTCCCAGTAGTCCCCATTTTGGAGGAGTATGGGAACGTGAGATTAGATCTGTCAAGTCTGCCCTGTATGCGACTTTACAAGGTCAAAGTATGACAGAGGAAGTCTTGAACACCGTTCTCATTGAAATAGAAGGAATACTGAATTCGAAACCTCTGGGTTACGTGTCCACAGACATTGCCGACACCAACCCGGTGACTCCAAACCTACTTCTCATGGGGCGGCTAGACCATCACTCCTGCAAACAGTTTATCATGAAACAGAGCTCTTAAGCCGCCGTAGGTGGGGACACTCTCAAGTGCTTGCTGATCAGTTCTGGACACACTTCACAAAGTACTACCTGCACAAACTACAAACTCGTGGTAAATGGCAGAGGGAAAAGGACCAAGTGCAGCCAGACATGATCGTCATGATTGTGGACCCACAGTTACCTAGAGCTCTCTGGCCAGTAGGCAGGATTTCTAATGTTTTCCCTGGTGCTGACGGACGAATCAGAACTGCTGAGGTCAGAATTAAGGACAGAACATATGTCAGACCTGTAGCACGCCTCATTAAGCTACCAGCACTCCCAGACATGGACACAGTTTCGAGCCCCTCTGAATAAGAAAATTTGACTGTGCAAATTTGGGGGCGGCTGTTGCAAAGGGCTCTGTATTCAGACACTCTTCGGTAATAGTTATATTAGTATGTTTTTTCTTGCTGAGTGTTGGACTATTCAATGACTGTGGACTGTTACTGCCCCCTTGAGGAAATAAGGAGTATGCTAGAATGTGCTGGAAAGTGCATCGTAAGAATCATCAGTTGTTGGTATGAATCTATACCATATTATATTATAAATGTGTCATTCATTCATTCATTAATTGTGTGGAGTGTGGAGCGCACAATAGTTTTCACCATTTCTAGAGTGGTGTTGTTTAATCGTGTGCGTGCATCTAAAAGTAAGTTTCTATGTTTATTGATCATATTTAACATGTTGTTTACGGGTTATTACCATAATTATGTTTCGTTGAGTTATTTAATTAATATGGCAGTACGGCCGATCAACCTGTGTGTATACTACCTAATTGCATGATTATAATTGTTTATACAGTTCATCCTTATTGTTTATATGAAGCAGAAGTATATTTGTCTTTCACTGAGAATATTTAAACAGTATTTATATGGTTTGACGACAGTGTTGAATACGCTAAGAAATGCTTAGTCATTCTGTTATGCACAAGCTATTCTGTGCGATGTCATTAGTGCATCGGCCGCGGGTTCGATTCCCGGTCTGACCAAAGTTGAGTAACATATACATAAGGTATAGACCATTGCTGCGTTTTCTCAAGATACTCAAGATACGAGATTCTCAAGATCTCAAGATACAAGAACAACATAGTGTTTTTGAGTGGCAAGTCTTTCCCTTTGGGACCACATGCAGTCCCTGTTGCGCAGTGTATGCCCTTCAAAAGCATGTCTCAGATCACAGTGAACCTGGAGAAGATGTCAGACATTCTGTCATGAAGTCCTTTTATGTCGACAACTGTCTGCAAAGCTTCACTACGACAGAAGAAGCAAAAAACTTTGTCGACAAAATCCGGGCCCTATTGGCAGATGGTGGTTTTGAATTGAGACAGTGGTCTAGTAACCAACCGTTAACCATAAATCACCTGCCCACAGAGTTAAAATCAGCCAGTGCTGAGCTCTGGATCTCTCACGGCAAAACAGACACGCAAGAATTAGCCCTGGGACTGATTTGGAACCACCAAACAGACACCATTTCTTACAGATATCGCCCCACAGAGAGTGCTGAGATCACTATGCGTAACATCTATAGAACACTGGCTAGTCAGTATGATCCCCTGGGTTACCTGATTCCATACACCACCAGGGCTAAGCTAATAGTCCAACGCTTGTGGGACAAAAAAAGGGACTGGGATGATCCAAACCTTCCCCCTGATCTACAACAAACTTGGACAGAGTGGGAGGCAGAGTTACCTTCTTTACCGCACATTGCCTTCCCAAGATCTTACACCAGTCCAGCTAAAGACAAAGAAATAAGTCAGCGAGACATACACATCTTTTGTGATGCCTCTGAACGAGCATATGGCTCAGTAGCGTATCTAAGGACAGAAGACCAGCAGGGAGATGTGGAAGTCTCGTTTCTTACAGCAAGATCAAAAGTAGCACCCAAGAAACAGCAGTCCATTCCCCGCCTAGAGCTCTGTGCGGCGTTAACTGGCGCTCAACTAGCCAAAGTTGTAAATACTGAGTTAACCTTGCCCCTTCGTCACATCACCTTATGGACTGACTCAACCACTGTACTTACCTGGCTCAAATCTGAGTCTTGTAGATTCAAGGTCTTTGTCGGCACCCGGGTGGCAGAGATCCAAGATATCACGGATCAGCACACATGGAGATTTGTGCCATCTTCCAGTAACCCAGCTGATGACATCACACGGGGACAGACATTGATCAAGCTTGGTCCAGACAGCCACTGGTACCAGGGACCATCATTCTTAAAAGACTCTCCGAGTTTGTGGCCTGAAACACCCCCTCATGTGGAGGGAAATGAAGATGAGATGCGCAAGACAGGTTTAAACACATTTGCATGCTTCACTACCAGCACCTCAGTCTCTAACCTTGATAAGCATAAAACATTCCAAGAGCTGATAGAGTCCACAGCCTCCCACGGGGTGGCCACTGGCAGCCTGACAGCTAGTGCTTACAAAGATGCTGAAGTCACTCTCCTACAACAATCACAACAGGAGTCTTTCCCTTCAGACCTTGAACAGTTAAGGGCTGGTAAACCTCTCACTCGTAACAGTCGCTTAAAAGCATTGGCACCTGAAATTGACATTGAGACCCAGCTAATTCGAGTTGGAGGTCGCCTACGGCACAGTACCCACCTTGAGCGAGATACTGTACATCCCATCGTTCTTGATGCCAAGCATCCAACTACACAGCTCATCATACAAAGTTATGATGCCAAACTCCACCACCCAGGGTATGAGAGAGTGTTTGCGGAACTTCGACGCAAGTACTGGATTCTCCGCGGTAGGGAAGCAGTTAAGCGGATTCAACGAAGCTGTGTAGAGTGCCAAAAATGGAGAAAGAATCCAGATATCCCCAAAATGGCAGACCTACCTCCAGCCAGACTACGTTTATTCCGGCCTGCGTTCTACTCCACAGGTATGGACTGTTTCGGCCCTTATGCTGTCAAGGTTGGTAGGAGGACTGAAAAGAAATGGGGTATCATTTTTAAATGCTTAACAACTCGAGCAGTGTATATTGATGTCCTACATAACCTGGATGCTGACTCTTTCCTCATGGCCCTCAGACGTTTCACTGCCAGACGCGGAACTCCCTTTGAACTCATATCAGATCAAGGTACCAATTTCAAGGGAGGAGAACGGGAACTCAGGGAGGCCTTTGCAGCTCTCGCCCCTGAACTTAAGGCACAGCTAGCCAGACAAAAGGTTGAATTCCATTTCAACCCCCCAAATGCTCCTCACTTTGGAGGTTGCTGGGAACGAGAAATTCGTTCTCTTAAGCAAGCACTGACAGCCACCATTGGAGCTCAATCAGTAACCTTTGAGGTGCTACAAACAGTGTTAGTCGAGATTGAGGGAATTCTAAACTCGAAACCCTTGGGTTATACTTCCTCTGATATTGCAGACCCAGACCCCATCACTCCAAACTCCCTCTTGATGGGGCGGCCAGATTCCTCCTTACCTCCAGTGGTATACCCAGAGTCAGAGATCATAAGCAGACGACGGTGGCGTCACAGCCAAGTCCTCGCCGACCACTTCTGGAAGCACTTCTTGAAGTTTTACCTTCCTGGCCTTCAAACTCGTCAGAAGTGGCAAGACGACACGTCAGACTGTCAAGTTGACACCACAGTGATGATCGTCGACCCACAGTTACCCCGAGCGCTTTGGCCAGTGGGACGAGTGTCAGAAATCTTCCCTGGGGCTGATGGCAGAGTGAGGACAGCTAATATTAAGGTGGGCGGAAAGACATACACACGCCCAGTAGCACGTATTATACAATTACCTAGCATTCCTAAGTAATGACTGATTGACACACAGGCAGCCAATCAGCATTCGCTGATCTATGTGCAGGCAAACATCCCGCCCACAGCGCTTAGTGTGATGTTGAGAGTGAGTCCATCGGAGCGCTGATGCGGACGCTAAACTTTGCTGTTGCATGTCATAAGAGTTCTACTCATTTTTACGGGTGTTGTGCGTCTGTGCAAAAAAAACACACACAAACCCTTGTAATTCACTGAGTTGTTGTGGTGACAAATAAACGGGTTGCTCCCATATTTCAACCATCTTTGACCAAGTCTCTTACCGGACACCCTGTGGCGGGTTTCAAACCTAACCAGCAATTTATCAAATGAGACTTTGCTATTAAAGCCAACTTTTTTTAATGTAGCTTTTGACGGAAGCAGCTCACGGCGTCAGATGGGTTGGATCTTACCGGCCGATGGATGGGTTGAACTAAATTTGAAGTGCCCAGCCGAGAGAGCTTTGCAGCATCCGTCGGGAGTTCCATACTCACGGCGTTGGATGGGTAAGCCTCACCGGTAGTCGGACGGAAAAGGCAAGGTTTGCTTGACTGGGAGGCTCTCACAGCATCTGATGACATTTTGAGTGCAGAAGAGAGGTGTAAGAGAGAGGAGCGTGGGCCGCAATTGTCGGTGGAGGCAGCCTCACGCTTAAATCAGGCTCTGGAGCTGGAGGAGGGAGAATGGAAAATGGAAGAAAAAGAGCTGTGTGGGCCTGTGTTGCAAGAGAAGGCAGCCTCGTGTTTGCTTCATCTGCTGTAGCTGTAGGCCAAGGAGAGTAGCGGGAGGAAAAGACCGAGAGGCTGAAGAAGTTGTATAAGAGGTTGAATACGGTGCTGCAGCAGGGAGAGCTGCGGTGAAAGGCTAAGCCGAAGCGGGAGGTGAGCGGGGCCTTACGGCGGTGAGCTCTGGGGTGCAGCCCAGGCTTGCTGAAGGCCTGCCACTACAACCTGATGCTCGAGGAGAGCTGGATCTTGAGCGGAAGGATGGAGATGTTGAGCGAGATGAGTTCAGGGCCTTGCAAGCCTTGCTTACTCTGTTGGCCGCCTTGGGGGCTTCCGCTTTTTTCTTTTTCCATGAGAACTGTATGTCGCAATTTATCAGCACTTGCCTCAGGATTAAAACAGTCCACTTTTTCGATAGGGGGAATTGTTGGCACAGCCGAACGATAGGAGAACGCCGGGGAAGCAGTTGGAGGCGAGGGTAGGGCTTGGTCTTGGTGAGCATGTGGCTGGCAGAGCAGTGCAGCTGCCGCGCGATGAAGCGTGGGGCTCGGCGGCAGTGTCTGGTGGAGAAGGAGTGTTGCTGGGGCCGCAGGTTGCGGCAGAGGACTCGAGGGAAAGTCAGGCTCATCGTTGGACGGGAAGAGTTGTATCTGAGACATTTTGGCGCAAGGAGCGAACCGAATGCGGGAAAACTGTCAAGGTATAGAGGCGAGTCTATTTACACCTCTTATCTTGTTAATTGGGTTGATTACTGATTGTGCTTCTCTCATGTTATTTAGGTTAATTATCTGAACGTGCTCCTCCCAAACTTTGCAAGACATCATTTTGTACTGTTCTCTGTGGTCCACTTATGTTATCAAGTTTTTTTACATAAAAAACATCATAATTTAGAAGTAATAAGCTATTTTCTGTCATGTTTTTAAACACCCCCCCTCCCCCTCATAAGAATGCTCTTTTTGTAAAGGAATCCGTGGTACAATGAAGTGAACAAAAGACCAAGTTCTTACTGATGCGGTCTGGATCTTCATTAAGAATAAAGTTAATCCACTCTTTCCTAATGTTGGGATCAGAAGGAAGGCAATGCAAAGATGTTTTTTTCACAACTTGGCACTGCACAGCATTTTGCTGTATTCAGAGCGATCTTTATCATTTGATTTCTGTGTAGACCTGCATTCGCCTCTCTCGTTATTTACATGCGTGAATCGGTGAGCGGGGCTAAATAGACAGTGATGTAGAAGCAGGCTTTGATCTTCTTCTGTGGAGGGGGTGTTTATCCACACTATTACATCATAGGGTGGCACATACCACAAGCTGACTTTTTGGCAGATTGGCTTCAATATAAGCTGTTTTTAGACTAACAAGAAAGTTTTGAGTTCTGAAACGTATAGGATGTTTTTATAGTAGCCTACAATGACCTCTTATATATTAAAATATAATTTTGGTTTCTCAGTTCATGACCCTTTTAAATTCCAGTTGCGCAGATGGGGAACATTGTAACACTGCATTACAATGTGCCCCGCTATTAATATAACTATGCTATTCTATGACATTAGCGATGCAATTTATACTATTTACTGTCATTAATTTGAATGAGAAACCACAATAAATAGGTGAATAAATACTGACAGTCAATGTTTAATGTTCAGAAATTATGATTTTGAGAAATGTAAAGCATTCTGGCTTATGTGTCTCGTGTTCTGTGAAAGCTGTGTGTGGAGGGAGGGGAGTGTTTTGATTTTCTGAATGTCTGAATGTGTTGTATAACTAAGTGTTGCAATGTGTTCATTGTCAAACTCCAAAATTAGTTTATTTTTAATTCTTAAAAAAGGCCATTTGTTTATTTGAATAAGTTAATAATTTTATTTTATTGACAAAATATTTTATTTTGTCTTGCATATTTTTTTTCATTAGATCAGAGAACATTTTAAGCTGCCATATGATCATGTTACAAAGTGCCCATCAGATGTTACAATGTACCCCACCTACAGGGCATATTCATTGTCACATTTCACTTCCATTCTTTTGTGGTAAATTAAGAAAAATGTATACACTGTAATTATGAAACAAAGTAACATATTTGTACTTGATATGTGTGAAATTAATGTAGATAAAAAAAATTATATTCTGAACCCATGTGGATTTACACAAACTGAAAAATCAAAAAAGTGTTAGGTTGTGCCCCTGCTCTCCCCTACTCGGTATTGGTATAAGTACCAAAAATTAAACTGTTGGTATTGGGCTCATTCTGGAAAAAGTGGTGCATCCCTATTCATAATGTACCTGTAGAGTGTGACATAGAGCCCCCAGTGTGATCCGGGCAGAGATATAGCTTTCCTGCTGCACGCTGGCCTTTACTGCAGCCACACCAAGAGTGATGAGATCCCGGCCCTCACTGAAAGACTCATCATCTATGTGATGGGCCTCACTCAGTGCGAAAACTAAATCTACAGCTGCGTTGCTTAGATAAGTTTCTGTTATAGCTGAATAAAAATCGACGGAAGAGAGGGCAGCAGATGAAGCAGATGTTGAGCAGGCTTTTTGGACAGCAGATGGAGTCAATCTGTTGTTTATCTGAAGATGAGGAGTGGAAAGAGGAGTATATTATTATTAATATTATTTATAATTTTTTTTTTACTTGATTTCCCTCTGTTTTTCAATTTTCAGTTCAGTTTTCAATCCAATCTATGTGTGTAGCATAACTTGAGCAGATTTCGAAACTAAAAATTGCAGTTTCAAAATTCACATTTGTAATTTGATGTAACAAAATGTGAAAGTCTCTTCAAGGAATGTTAATCACAACCCTTTTGTAACTCAGAATTCGGGAATAGTCAATTTATAGTTTGCATGACTCAAAATGGCTGATTCTGTTCAGTTCTACTGGATCACTCTTTTTCTTACAGGCAGTGTGAAGTCGCGCCCCTGGGCAGTGGCTATGTCACGACACACTTCTGCTGTCTTGCGGAGGATCGCCATCTGAGTGATTTCTCGATGGGTAATGGAGCCGTCCTGAAAGAGAGGTTTGAATGCTGCCACCTCGGGGGGTTGAAACAGGGTCCCACAGAGGAGAAGTACAGCCACCACAACCAGTGAAACCATGACTGTCAACAAGAAGAGGTGCTGTGGAAAAAAAAAATCACATTTTGAAAATTCAGTCCTTTACCAGTCAAGAAAGGGAAAACTAATAAACACCATACAGTTTACTGATTACATTAAGAAATGTGGGGGACGGGGGTATAATAAGTTTTCTGAAATGTTATGGCATTATTTAATAAAATATGCAAAAATTCTCATACATTTCAAAAATAGAAATGCAAACACTGGATGAAGCCAAAATAAAGGTTCAAAATGTTGTTTCATTTTGATGACATATAAAAATAAAAAGTATAAGAGGATATTTTGTATCTCTCTTTTTATCACTGCATAAATCAGGAAATACTGTCAAAAGCCAGAAATAAATCACCATGGTTTTAGGAACAAAATAATGTGAATAATATATCAATAAACCCCTCTGTGAAAACCTACAAAATACAGATGGGAATAAAACTGTGACGTCAAGTGTATGTACAGTTAGGTCCATATATATTTGGACACAGGCACAATTTGTATTATTTTAGCTGTTGACCACAACATATTCAAGTTACAGTTATATAATGAATATGGGCTTAAAGTGCACACTCTGAGCTTTATTTTGAGGGTATTCACATCAAAATTGGAGGAAAGGCTAAGGAATTACAGCTCTTTAGTATGCACCTCCCACCTTTTTCAAGGGACCATAAGTAATTGGACAGTTGACTCAAAAGCCATTTCATGGACAGATGTGGGCTATTCCTCTATACATCAGTTAAGCAGGTAAAAGGTCTGGAGTTGGTTCTAAGTGTGCCATTTGCATTTGGAAGCTGTTGCTGTGAACCCACATCATGTGGTCAAAGGATCTCTCCATACAAGTGAAACAGACAATTGTTAGGCCTCAAAAACAAAACAAATCCATCAGAGATATAGCAGGAACACTAGGAGTGGCCAAATCAACAGTTTGTTACATTCTGAGAAAAAAAGAACGCACTAGTGAGCTCAGCAACATAAAAAAGGCCTGGACGTCCACAGAAGACAACAGTGGTGGATGATCTGAGGATCCTCACCATGGTAAAGAAAAACCCTTTCACAACATCCAGCCAAGAGAAGAACACTCTCCAGGAGGTAAGTGTGTCACTATCAAAGTCTACAATCAAGAGAAGACTTCACGAGAGCAAATACAGAGGGTTCACCACAAGGTGCAAACAAGGTCAGATTAGACTTTGGCAAAAAAAAAAAAAAAAAAAAAAAAAACCAAAAAAAGCCAGACTACTTCTGCAAAGGCATTCTTTGGATGGCTGAAATTAAGATCAACCTGTACCAGAATGACGGGAAGAAAAAAGTTGGAACAGCTCATGATCCAAAGCATACAACATCATCTGTGAAACATGGTGGAGCAGTGTGATGGCATGAGCATGCATGTCTTCCAGTGGCTCTGGGTTACTGGTGTTTAGTGAAGACGTGACAGAGGACAGAGGCAGCCGGATGAATTCTTAATTATAGGGATATACTGTCTGCCCAGATTCAGTCAAATGCAGCAAAGTTGATTGGGCAGCGCTTCATAGTTCAAATGGACAATGACCCAAAACATACAACAAAAGCAACCCAGGAGTTTTTGAAGGTAAAAAAATGGAATATTCTGCAATGGCCATGTCAATCTCCTGATCTCAGCCCGATTGAGCATGCATTTCACTCGCTGAAGACAAAACTAAAGGCAGAAAGACCCACAAGCAAACAACTGAAGTCAGCTGCAGTAAAGGCCTGGCAAAGCATCACAAAGGAGGAAACCCAGTCTTTGGTGATGCCCATGAGCTCCAGAATTAAGGCAGTCATTGCCTGCAAAGGATTCTCAACAAAGTATTAAAAGTTTTATTTATGATTACATTTATTTGTGTAAGGGGGGGGGGGGGGGGGGTGTTCAGTGTATAAAAAATGATTGTAATTACTAAATGTTTTATGTTGTATTTTTGTTCAACCCCTTTGAATAAGAGCTTAAAGTCTGCACTTAAATCACATCTTGATTGTTTTATTTCAAATCTAGTGGTGTATAAAGGCAAATCACAAAAACTCAGTCAGTGTCCAAATACTTCCGGACCTGACTGTATGTGCCAGTTAAGTAGATTTTTCACAAAAAGAAAGAAAAATTTAAAACTGCTTTGAAAATATATATTGTAATCTACAGACACACATAGATGCTATAAAAGTGCAATAATACAAAAAAAAAAAAAAAAACATATTTCCACTAGTCTGAAACTACACATTAAGAAAAAAGTTAAAGATCCCAAAATCTCAAAATTGACCAATAAATTAAAAACAACAACAACTTTTTTTTCTAGTGTCTTGCCTTATATTTTTTATAATTATTTTTAAAACATAATTTTTTCAGCAGTTAAATTTGTTAATCTTTAATTGGAAATTTCCTCACACAATATTACAGATCATACAATTAGAGAAACATTATAAATATTAAGATGTTATTACCTTTTCGCAGATTTTGCATGTGTATGCTGTAACTTATGCACAGCCTCTGTCAGTATATTTATACACTTTTTCACAAGTGATGAATGCACGTCATGCATGTCAACTATACGTCATGCATAGTTTTAATGTAAATTAGAGAATGCAAAAATGAATCTTCCTTTCCGTAAATGTGTGTGGGTGTAAGAATGTCAGGTGCTCGGAAGCAAAACTATGGGTACTCCAGAAAGGGAACAAAATGGCAAAAATGAATAGTGGATCCTGTTGCAAAATACACAAAAAAAAAATCCACATCCAGGCTCTCGCTGTCCCACTGCACGGGGAGCAAGGAGCGAGGAGACGATGAGAACATTAAAATCCTTTTATTGACGCTCAACACTGGGAACATGGAACATGGAACATGGAACATGGAACACGGAACACGGAACACGGAACACGGAACACGGAACACGGGGGGGACATGGAGCGGGGTAAAGACAAACAATACCGGACGTGGGAGACAGGGAGACACAAGGCTTAAGAACACTAGGAAATTAATCAAGAAGAAACAGAAACAGGTGAGGAGTAATTAAACACAGACGGAGACTAATGAACTAACGAGGACAGGAACAGGAAGGACCAAATATGGGCACAAGAGGGAGGGAAACACAGTACATGGGGAACACAGGTCTGACACTTGCATAGTAAAAAGTAAAAAGCCTTTATTCTAAGATAGAGCTACATATTAAAAAGTATTTAAAAAAACACATATCAGCCCAAGTAGGCCTTCGTCAGGGAGTAGGCTTACTATGCGAGTGCCTGGATGTGGATTTTTTTTGTATTTTGCAACAGGATCCAGTTTTCATTTTTGACATTTTTGAGAGATCAAATACTCCAGTCCTTTAATAATATTAATCATTTTTCTGACAATCAGTCAGGTGTGAGGACTGATGTTACGGTTAAGCTTAGTGCTGGGTTAGAGACTTGTACACATTGCTATTAATTTATAACTGCCCCCTAGTGTAAGGGTTAGGTTATAATTAGAGTTCAGGTTATAACTTTAAAGGGTTGTTGTTCCAGGACCAAAAAAGCCATGCTGACCCAGGAACATGCCTGCAAAATCAGCACATGCTGGTCAGCCCTTAGAAATCAAATCAAATTAAACTGTTTAGATGTCAGATAAGATAAAAAGAATGCAGCTTGGCCTGGAAAGAAGTTTGACTTCATTCCCCACAACCTGCTGGTCTTAAAAACGGTTCTGCTCTTACAAAGCATGCATGAAACCACAAAACAGTTTCAGTTCCAAATAAGCCAAAGTAGGTTTGGGTCTGGAATGTAGATCCGCATTCCAACAGTAGTCTTTGACATCATAGTGTCTGCCTGAAACTAGAACTTACTGTTTAATGACAGTTGTTCGGTAAACTGTCAATCAAACTACAATACATAATCTAAACAACATCAAAAATTAAATGGTCAGCATATTAGACAGATAATCACATCTCCTGATTACTACTCTATTTGTTTCTCTGTTTCTGCCATCCCGTGGTAACTAGGAATTACACAAGCTTCAGTCTGGATCCAAAACACCTGAGAAGAGACTATGCCAACCCCTCAGAGACTCAGACCTCAGATGATGCCAACCCTGAAACAACATACAGAACGTCTCGGTTACGTACGTAACCCTCGTTCCCTGATGGAGGGAACGGAGACGTTATGTCGTGACGACATAGGGGATTTACCTGGAAGCCCCAATCATCTCTGTAAAGACAAAACGCCAATAAATATTGGCTAGTGGAATTTGCATACCTGAGCCCCTCCCCGTGCATACGGGTATAAAAGGGCGACAGGTGCATCCACTGATCAGGTTTTCCACTGAGGAGCCGAGACAGAGTCCCAGGCAACCAGCGGTGGTTCAAGATTGTGGCATGGGGACATAACGTCTCCGTTCCCTCCATCAGGGAACGAGGGTTACGTACGTAACCGAGACGTTCCCTATCTGTCGGTCACTACGAGTTATGTCGTGACGACATAGGGGTCTTATGGAAAGCGCCACAACCTGAACCCCGTCACGACCTTGTGGCATGCAGATGTTTGACAAGCGAGCGCGTGACCAACAAATGCCATGCGAAGGTCGCAACCTTCCCATCGCCCCAGCGCAAATTCGCTAACCTTGGTGCCCGCAGGGACCACTGAGTACATCGCTGCTGGAGATAGCCAAGCTGCTGTTCCTTACCCCAGTGTCGGAAGGGATTTCGACCTTCAATGAAAGATACTTCACGTCTTTCCTGTTTGTTGTTACAGCTTGGCAGTAACGACGGGGAAGCGAGCCTTCCGGAGAAGGGCGCTACGGAGGCCACATCCTGCCCGAAGGGAGGTACCATGTGGAGACACTGATATGGACTGACCCAGGCCTGGGGCAGTACTACATACGACTGGACCCTGGGGCAGATCCTACCTAGGAGTAGGGAGGAGGGCTGCCAGCAGGGCCTGACAGAGAGCTCTGTCAAAGGGAAGACACGGGTTTACCGTGAGGGAAACCTTACCGTGGAAGAATACACGTATGGGATTACCCGAGGGGAATCAAAGCCATACGGACACCTAGCCGAGTACAGGGGCTGACCGGAGACCCGGGCGAGCAAGCACAAGTACTGGGCCTGGCGTCAGACTGCTCCGCCCAGTCTGACTGCCGGGGGTGCTGGAGGAACTCCACCAGGGTTCGCCGTCCGGGGAACTGAACTGGAGGAGAAAACAGGCGCTCGTATCCCCGGGTGAGGGGGAATGGCGCAGCAAGCGTGACACCCGCCAGTTCTTCCTGCTACTTACCTGTTCCCTAATACGCGGGAAGAAACTGGTTCAACTCGAAGATTGTAAAATCTTGCGAAGGTGTTCGGTGTCGCCCAGCCCGCAGCTCTACAGATGTCTGCCAGAGAGGCGCCGTGCGCCAAGGCATAGGAGGAGGCAACACTCCGTGTGGAGTGAGCCCTCACCCCCATGGGGCACGGCTCGCCTTGGGACTGGTACGCCAAGGCGATGGCATCCACTATCCAGTGGGCCAACCTCTGCTTGGAGACAGCCTTCCCTTTCTGCTGACCTCCGTAACAGACAAAGAGCTGCTCGGAGCTTCTGAAGCTCCGGGTGCGTTCCACGTATATGCGTAAAGCTCTTACGGGACACAGCAACGCCAAGGCTGGGTCTGCCTCCTCCGAGGGCAGTGCTTGCAGGTTCACCACCTGATCGCGGAAGGGCGTGGTGGGAACCTTGGGCACGTATCCAGGCCGGGGTCTCAAGACAACGTGAGAGTAGTCCGGCCCGAACACAAGGCACTCTTCGCTTACCGAAAATGCTTGGAGGTCCCCGACCCTTTTGATGGAAGTGAGCGCGGTCAGGAGCGCTGTCTTAGCCGACAGGTATCTTAGCTCGACTGAGTCCAGCGGCTCACAGGGACCCTTCTGAAGTCCAGCCAGGACGATAGAGAGGTCCCAGGAGGGCATCAGGGGTGGCCTAGAGGGGTTCAATCTCCTGGCACCCCTCAGGAACCTCACGATGAGATCATGCTTTCCCAGGGACCGGCCGTCCACTGCATCGTGATGGTCCGCGATAGCGGCCACATACACTTTCAAGGTGGAGGGTGACAGCCTACGCTCCAACCTTTCTTGCAGGAAAGAAAGCACTACTCCAATCATTCGTCTTGCATCTTCGGGGGTCTTCTCGGCGAGAAGAACACCAGTTCGCGAACAGACTCCACTTCAGGGCGTAGGCTTGCCTTGTAGAAGGAGCTCTAGCCTGAGTGATGGTCTCTACCACTGCCTGTGGGAGATCGCTCAAGTCTGCCGCGTCCCGTCCAGGAGCCACACATGGAGGTTCCACAGGTCTGGACGCGGGTGCCAAATGGTGCCGAGCCCCTGAGAAAGGAGGTCCTTCCTCAGAGGAATGCGCCAGGGAGGGGCTGGGCTCGCGAGGAGAATGAGTTCGGGAAACCAGGTCCGGGTGGGCCAGAACGGCGCGACCAGCAGGACCTGCTCCTCGTCCTCCCTGACTTTGCACAGGGTCTGTGCGAGCAGGCTCACTGGGGGAAATGCATACTTGCATAGAGCCCGAGGCCAGCTGTGTGCCAGTGCGTCCGTGCAGAGGGAGCCCTCGGCCAGGGAGAAAAACCACTGGCAGTGGGAGGACTCGCGAGAAGCAAACAGGTCTACCTGAGCTTCTCCGAATCGACTCCAAATCAGCCGGATCGTCTCGGGATGGAGTCGCCATTCTCCGGGGAAGGTGAGCTGTCGTGAGAGCGCGTCGGCCGCACGATTGAGCACCCCCGGAATGTGGACAGCGCGCAGCGATTTGAGCCACGTGTGACTCCAGAGGAGGAGATGGCGGGCGAGCTGTGACATGCGGCGTGATCGTACCCCCCATCCGGTTGATTTATATGACACAGCCGCAGTGTTGTCCGTACGGACCAACACATGCTTGCTTAACAGCAGTGGCCGAAACTGCCGCAAGGCTAGATGCACTGCCAGCAGCTCTAGGCAGTTGATGTGCCAAAGCAGTCGAGGCCCCGTCCAGAGCCCCGAGGCTGCCTGCCCGTTGCATGTAGCGCCCCAGCCCGTGCTGGAGGCATCTGTCGTGACAACAACATGCCGAGACACTTGTTCTAAGGGCACCCCGGCCCGTAGAAAGGCAAGGTCTGTCCAGGGGCTGAAGGAGCGGCGACACTCCTGTGTGATGTTCACCCGAAGTGCACCGCGGCGCCATGCCCATCTCGGGACTCGGGAGTGTAACCAGTGCTGAAGTGGTCTCATATGAAGCAATCCGAGCGGCGTGACCGCGGCTGCGGATGCCATATGCCCCAGGAGCCTCTGAAACTGTTTCAGTGGGACCACAGTCCTGCCTCCGAAGGAACTCAGGCAGTTCAGCACTGACTGGGCGCGCTCTTCCGTGAGGCGGGCCGTCATACTCACCGAGTCTAACTCCACACCAAGAAAAGAGATTCTCTGCGCAGGGGAGAGCTTGCTCTTTTCCCAGTTGACCCGAAGCCCCAACTGGCTGAGGTGCCGAAGCACCAGATCCCTGTGATCGCACAACTGTTCTCGGGACTGGGCCAGAATGAGCCAGTCGTCGAGATAGTTGAGGATCCTGACGCCCACTTCCCGTAACGGGGCAAGGGCGCCCTCTACGACCTTCGTGAAGACACGGGGAGAGAGGGAGAGCCCGAAGGGGAGGACCCTGTACTGCCACGCCCGACCTTCGAACGCAAACCGTAGGAACGGTCTGTGTCGAGGAAGGATCGAAACATGAAAGTAAGCATCCTTCAGGTCGATCGCTGCAAACCAATCCCGGGGCTGTATGCATTTGATCATACGCCTGTGCGTCAACATCTTGAACGGGAGCCTGTGCAGGGCCCGGTTCAGGAGACGCAAATCCAGGATTGGTCGAAGACCACCGCCTTTCTTTGGGTACTGAGTTGTAAAACCCCTGCCTCATCTCGGCTGGAGGGACCGGCTCGATTGCATCCTTTGCCAGGAGGACAGCAATCTCCTCGCGCAAGACAGGAGCGTTCTGAGCTCTCACCGAGGTCTCGAGAACGCCGCTGAACTTGGGAGGTCGCCTGGCGAACTGAATCGCGTAGCCGAGTCGAATTGTGCGCGTGAGCCAGCGAGACGGCTGGGCAGCGCAAGCCACGCTTCCAGACGCCGTGCAAGTGGCTCCAACGGTACAATCGACGTACTGTGGTGGTGCAGCGAAGGGGAGTAGAGCTGGATGGTACAGAAGGCATTGCGTTCTGCAGCATCACGCAGAAACTCCTGGGTCCCAAGGGGACTGGCTAGAGGTGCGTGGGGAGGGACTGCGTCCCCGAACCGCGCTCTCTCTTGGCCGCTGGCAAACTGGGTCGCGGCCGAGAGTAGTGAGGAGGCAACGCGTCGCACACTGTCGGCCCGTGGACCTGAAAACCCGGAGGAAAAGGAAATTGCTCTTTCTTTGAAAATGTGGGTGCCGCTGACCCTTGGGCCAGCGGCGGGAACAGAAATAAAGGGGAACATAGGATTCTCCGCCCGGCCCTCCACCGGGGGAAGGAGCGACGCTGTCCTCGTCGTCTCCTGAGAAAGAGCAAACTCCAACATCTCGGGTTGCCCGCGTCAGGGCCGCCTCGTCGACTTCCTGGACGATTTGGGGCCGGAAGGGACGCGGGGGACGCCGCACTCCTGCGAGAGGCTCGACGCGCCGGCCTAGCTTCCGCTTCAGCACGGGGCGGAGCGGCTCTGGAGGACGCAGGAGGGCGTCCACGGCGACGAGCAGACGGAGGTCTGGTCCTAGGGGCAGCCGCGCTGCCGGAGCACCCCGCCGTGGCAGGATGTGCTGGATCGCCTCGGTCTGCTTCTGCACTGCCGAGAACTGCTGGGCAAAGCCCTCGACAGTGTCGCCGAACAGCCCAGCCTGGGTGACGGGAGCGTCGAGAAAGCGTGCTTTGTCGACGTCCTTCATCTCCGCCAGGTCGAGCCAGAGATGGCGCTCCTGGACCACGATAGTGGACATCGCCTTCCCGAGGGACCGCGCCGTGACTTTCGTCGCTCGTAGAGCGAGGTCAGTCGCCGTGCGCAGCTCCTGCATCAACCCCGGGTCGGAACTACCCTCGTGCATCTGTTTGAGTGCCTTGGCTTGGTGAACCTGCAGGATCGCCATGGCATGCAGGGCAGAGGCTGCCTGACCCGCGGCACTATAAGCTTTGGCTGCCAGAGCAGCCGTCAGCTTACAGGCTTTGGACGGGAGACGCGGACGGTTCCTCCAGGTGGCGGCGTTTCGCGGGCACAAGTGCACCGCGAACCGCTCTCTCCACCTGGGGAAGAGCCGCGTACCCCCTGGCAGCCCCGCCGTCGAGGGTAGTGAGGACGGAGGAGGCAGACGAGTGGCTTCTGGCCGTGTGAAGGGGCCATCCACGACTTCGTCAGCTCCTCATGCACCTCCGGGAGAAAGGGGCACCGGGTAGGGCGCGGTTGTGAGCCGCGTCCCGCTCCGAGAAACCAATCATCCAACCGCGAGGGCTCGGGACTGGGTGGTCTGTTGACCTCCAGCCCGATGCTCGCGGCTGCCCGGGCAAGCATGGCCGTGAGCTCTAAGTCCGGTGCGGCAGTGGCGACCACACCAACCGGGGGCAGCCCCACCGCACCTTCATCCTCAGAGGACGTAAGCCCATCCCCCGATGCTGCGATCGACATACTGTCTTCTGGTGGCGCACCGAATGATATGCTGGCCATCCCGTGGGAAGAACCAGCAAAATCACCCAGGAGCCGGACGGGACCCTCGCTGCGTGAGGAGTAAGAGGTCCGTGGGGACGTGCCCGGCGGAGAAGCTCTTACTGTGGCCCTCAGATCTCCCAGAGCGCCAGCCGGTGGTCCTCTGCTCGAGCCAGAGAAACCAGAACGGGGTGGCGGCAGAGGGTGCCAATCCTTTCAAAAAGGAAAGGCGAGATCGCAGCAATGTCATGTTCATACGCCCACAACAGGCGCATGAATCATCCACGAACGCAGCTTCAGCGTGCTGAATGCCCAGACACTGAAGACAACGATCGTGTCCGTCATCCGCAGACAGGAAACGACCGCAACCAAGAGGACACGGACGAAGCGGCATCTTGAAAAAGACGCGATCGTCCGTGATTTGCTCTTTTAGAATTTGCTCTTTTAGTTGAAGTGCCCAGGGGAATCGCTGGTGAAAAGGGACTCCGCTGAATGCACCGTGACGCCAACCAGGAACAAATCAAGACGAAAGGCTTTGTGGAGATCAGCGTACTTATCATCCACTCGGTCCGAAGTAAAAATCTGATCAGTGGATGCACCTGTCGCCCTTTTATACCCGTATGCACGGGGGAGGGGCCTCAGGTATGCAAATTCCACTAGCCAATATTTATTGGCGTTTTCTCTTTACAGAGATGATTGGGGCTTCCAGGTAAATCCCCTATGTCGTCACGACATAACTCGTAGTGACCGACAGATAGGGAACTACCAAATTTAGCTATAAGTTTGATTTCAACATATAATCATTGCTGTTAATAGTGTTCATCGTCTGTTTGATTACGTCATTAACTGATTTTACCGTACATTTCTGCCATATGTACATCGACTTTATATAGTCACCACTGATAAACTACTACTAATGGGCGTTTCTTCAACTAGGGGCACTTTTAGCCTTATGAAGTTGAATAAAAAAAACTTGTTCAAAAGTCACGTAACACAGTCTCATAAGTTTAAATAATTTGTCTAGTTTTGAGGTCTGTAAGAGGACAAACTTAGATTACAAGAGAAAATTGTTTCCGACCTGCAATGAACAAATGTCATTTCACCACATCTCAATATACAGCTGTTATTTGAAAATAGAATGACTTATGCCACTCAAGAATTGTCTAAGATAATTTTTGTAACTAGTTTTATCAGTTTTTCCACAATGTACAATAATTATAAATTTGTCAATGAAATAAATTAACTGCCCTATGGACCAAATGCTGAACTGTACACCTGTCACACTCTAATTTATTATTGGTTTGGGTAAGAGCTTATTAGAAAATAAATAACTTGACTTTTATATTAAGTAGAGCATGATCTCATAAATTGTGGATACATTTTGAATGTGTGATGAGAACTTTTTAAATATTTTTTAAAAATGTGTGTGGTGATGGAAATGACAGGGTGGTGGTGGAAATGACAGGGTGATGTGGAAATGACAATGAGAAACAGTAGAGATATTTATTAGAAAAAGTCTTAAGGTAACACTTTATAATAACGTTCAGTTATAAGTAATTTATAAGTGATTAGTTAATGATGAACTAATCATTTACAAAACATGACTATGCATTTACAAATGATTAAGTAATATGCTAACGATTTACAAAATCTGTCATAAGTTATCTTTAAAAAAATAGCATAATGAAATAATCAAACAGATCCTTAATGGTTAATAGTTTAGTTAGGTTAATATATTAGTAATCACTTATAAATCATTGAAATGTCAACATTGTACTATTATCTCAATAAACATTATAAATCATTTACAACACTTTCTGCATCCCCTAATCTAAAGTGTAAACTACTCATCAGTTGTAAATGTTTTACATACTTCATGGTTTCCAGTTGTTTGTGCGTAAATATATATATACACACACAAACAACCTGTAAACGGAAGGTTTGTAAAACATTTACAACTGATGAGTAGTTTACACTTTAGATTAGGGGATGCAGAAAGTGTTGTAAATGATTTATAATGTTTATTGAGATAATAGTACAATGTTGACATTTCAATGATTTATAAGTGATTAATAATATATTAACTAGTAACTATTAACCATTAAGGATCGGTTTGATTATTTCATGATGCTATTTTTTAAAGATAACGTATGACAGATTTGTAAATCTGATTAGTTCATCATAAAATAATTACTTGTAAATGACTTGTAAATGAATTAACAAAACATACACAAATTATTAGCATATCCCTTATTAATTGCTTATGAATGTTTTGTAAATGATTAGTTCATCATTAACTAATCACTTAAAAATGACTTACAACTGAACGTTATTATAAAGTGTTACCAGTCTTAAACTCATCACACTCATTAAACTCAATTCACAAAGTCATTAAACATACCACACCTGTTTTTAGTGTAGTGCTGAGTTTGATGTATAAAACTGATTTGTCTCACAAATGAACGGTTACAGTGCATACTGTAAATAACTGACACAACTGATGGCAAGGCAAAAATATAAGCAATAAATGATGCATCAAAATTTCAACATTGTGAGATAATTATAAGGCTATATAATTGTAAGAGTTTGATACTGAAATGTTCTCATTGGTCTATTAAATGAACACTCATCTTCTGTAAAGAGTAACTGTAAAGAACACCTGAAACTGTATCATGGAAGATGTGGAATGTGGAAAATTTTGAGCACCTTGAATGTGTGAGTGTATGTATGTTTGCATGTGTGTGTGAGAGAGAGAGTGTTTGCGCGTGCACGTGTGCGTGTGTGTGTGTGTGTGTGTGTGTGATTCAAGGCCAAATCTAATTAAGTGTTTCACAGATTTCTTTCCAAACAGACACAATAATTTCCTTGTGATGTTTTGTCACTGGTACAGGCTCAGGGATAAGGCCTATGATATTCTTGGTTTGGTACCAGATTAGTTCAAGTTCAAGTTCAAGTTCAAGATTTATTTGTCACATACACGATTATACAGAGAGTATTAACCAGCAGTGAAATGTGAGTCAGGTCCGCTCCATGGACAGTGGAATATTATGGAAAAAAAACAACACAAAGAAGTATACATAAAATTAAATGAATTATAATAAAAAAAAAGATATAAAGAACAAGATATAAAAATAAAATAATGTGCATGATAGTATACTGTAGACTTAAATATTAAGATAGGCATGACTGTACAAGAGAGGAATGTGCAAATAGGTTGTACATGGTTGACATGTAGCAGCAATCTCAAAAAAAATAAATAAAAAAAATAAGAGACCAAAACACAGAAAGTGATGTGTGCAAATTACACTGTCAGTATGAGGTAGATAATAATGAGTGTGAATATCTTACTGATTGTGAGTGATTAATAAGTGAAGTCATGGTGATGTTAAGAGGCTGAGTTTGAGTTTAGGAGCCTGATGGCCTGGGGAAAGAAACTCCTCCTAAGTCTCTCAGTTTTTGCCATCAGGCAGCGGAAGCGCTTACCAGATGGCAGCAGAGTGAAAAGACAGTTACCAGGGTGATTGAGTCTTTGATAATTTTGACAGCTCTGCTTCTGCAGCGTTTGAGGTAGATGTCCTGTAGAGAGGGGAGAGCAGACCCTGAGATGCGCTCAGCTAAGCGCACAACTCTCTGCAAGGCTTTGCAGTCTTGACTGGAGCTGTTTCCATACCACACTGAGATGCACTGAGTCAATACACTTTCTATGGTCCCTGAATAGAAAGTTTTCAGGATTGTTGGTGAGACCCTGCATTTCCTCAGCTGTCGCAGATGGTACAGCCTTTGCCTGGCTTTCTTAACCTGTGTTTGAATGTGTGTAGTCCAAGTCAGGTCCTCGGAGATGTCTACACCGAGGTACTTGAAGCTGCTTAACTCTCTCCACAGGGGTCCCACTGATCATAAGAGGAGTGTAGGGCAGCAGGTGTCTCTTTCTGAAGACCACAATCAGCTCTTTAGTTTTGCTCACATTCAAGAGAGACAGTTGTCCTGGCACCATGATGTGAGTCTCTCTACCTCGTCCAAGTATGCGGTCTCATCATTGTTGGAAATGAGGCCCAGAACCACAGTATCATCAGCAAATTTGATAATAGATGTGGATCTGTGAGAGGACACGCAGTCATGTGTGTAGAGAGAGTAGAGCAGGGGACTCAGGACACAACCCTGCGGGGCTCCTACGTTCAGGGTGATGGAGTTTGAGGTGAACTGGCCTACCTTTACCACTTGAGGTCTGCCGGTGAGGAAGTCTTGAATCCAGTAGCAGAGTGTGTTTAGGCCGAGGCCTGTGAGTTTAGAAGTCAGCTTGATGGGGACTATGGTGTTGAAAGCTGAGCTTTAGTCTATGAATAGCAGCCTTGCAAAGTTCCCATTGCTGCTGTCAATGTGTGTGAGGGAGGAGTGGAGTATGTGAGAGATGGCATCATCAGTGGATCTATTGGGACGATAGGCAAACTGAAGAGGGTCCAAAGTAACAGGATGGATGACTAATGTGGCTCTTAACAAGTCTCTCAAAAACCTTCATGACTATTGATGTGAGGGCCACTGGTCGATAGTCATTCAGGCAAGAGGGTTTTTGTTCTTAGGCACAGGGATGATGATGGATTTTTTAAAGGAGGTGGGAACCACAGAGGTAGCAAGGGACTCATTAAGATTGAGGTGAACAAACCAGCAAGCTGATCAGCGCAGGACCTCAGAACCCGGCCTGTGTGACCCGTCAGGTCCAGCCGCTTTCCTAATGTTCACTCTCTTTAGTGCCCTGTGAACCTCGTCCCCCTCTCGTGGAGATCACACGATTATCGCTTCTCTGCCTGCTGTTTCCTGACGTGCTGCTCGGCAGAGCCGAGCTGCCGCCATTGCATTCAAAGCGGCGTAGAATAGAATGTGTTTAACTCGTCGGCCAGCGACGGATCTGCTCTCACCTCCGCAGAGGATTTGTTTTCCAAAGGCACAGATGGTCCTTAGTCCCTGCCACATGCGTCGAGAGTCATTGAGCTGAAAATGAGACTCAATTCTCTCTTTGTATCGATGTTTGGCGGCACTTACTGCTCGTCTGAGAGCATAACACAATGCTTTATACACGCTCATATTCCCAGACAAAAGAGCCTCGTTGTATGCGGCAGTGCATTTGTTAACCGCATCACGGATTGTTCTGTCCACCCACGGTTTCTGATTAGGAAGGTCCTTACAGTTATCGTTTCTGTAGCTTGTTCGGTAAGTGTATTTACAAAGCTCACTGCTACATCTGTGAACTCGCTGACGTCGTCAGATGAGCTCGCCCTGAACATGTCCCAGTCGATGTCATCAAGAGCCGCCTGTAGCATAGCTTCCGAGAGGGAGGACCAACGCGTCACTTCCCTCTTCAACGGGGGTTCCTGTGCGAGCCTTTGTTTATATTCCGGTGTGAGGAAAATGGCGGCATGGTCCCGATTTGCCAAAAGCCGGTAGTGAGCGGGCTTTGTAGGCATTCTTAAACTGAGAGTAGCAGTGATCCAGTGTATTCGGTCCTCTAGTTGGACAGGATACATGCTGGTGAAGTTCGCAGACCTGACCCTGAGGTTGGCTTTGTTTAAAATCCCCTGCGATGATAAAAGCAGCGTCAGGATGTTTGTTAATGTAGCCGCTGAGCACATCGTGAAGTTTAGACAAGCCAAGCCGGTGTCGCCTGTGGTGGAATGTAAGCAGCAGTAACGATGACCGAGGAGAACTCACGGGGTAAATAGAATGGGCGGCAAATGATGGCTAGATGTTCCAGATGAGGCGAGCAGGGAGCGCGACTGACAGAGAGAAGATATTCCTGGGGTCAAACCATTTCTTGTTAATCATGAAACACACTCCTCCACCTTTGGATTTACGGCATCGGCTGTTCTGTCATCCGTAAAACAGAAAAGCTGTCAGACGGCGTTACAGCAGTGTCGGAACCGAGGGTGAGCCATTGTTTCAGTCAAACAGATGATGTTACAGTCCCTTTATGTCCCGTTGGAGACTTATCTGGCTCTAAGATCGTCTATCTTATTCTCCAAGGATTGGACATTAGCGAGCAGAATGCTCGGTAAGGAGGACTGTGA